>VZTT01060856.1:24966-53919 GCA_013400855.1 Buphagus erythrorhynchus
CGACATTGTGAAGAAGAAAAAAAAAAAAAGAAAAGTTGTTGTGCAATACTGAATTTCAGACATGTACCACAAGTTAATGGTAGACTAACACTGAGGGGGGGTGGGGTCTAGGCATTGTGCTTTTGTCAGCATACTCTTGAGCTTTTAAGTCTACTATGTCTGAACTGTGGTTTCTTGTTTATCCTTTTTTTTTCTTTAGTTGGACTGTAATGTATGGTCTGTCAACCTGTGAATCTTTTAAAGTATGATTCAGGTATTGTTGTATTCTTTACTGTGTAATAAAAATGTTAAAAAATCTGTATTCCTACCTTCTCTGTGGAACTTCATTCCTGATGTTCCCTTTGTGAATGATACTTTATGAACCACTAGCCCCAGAGCAGGAAAATGTCATTTGAAGTGCTGCCATGGGTCACAGGGTCATGTAATGTCTTTTTTTTTTTCCAGTTTCTGGATGAGACAGAACAGCCTTGGAGTCTGGCTCTTGAGGGGATCTCCTCTGACTTTCAGGTTATGGCTGTATCCAGCTAACTCAGGTCTGTTCCTTGTTTGTGGCAAGGAGAGATCTTGTAAGAAAACCCCAAAATGCCTAATCACTTGCATCGGAGATGTGCTTTGTCTTCACAGTCAAACTAATGCCTAGATTAATTGCTGTCATAAAGCATATCTGTTTTTAAGGGTTGCTCTGCACTTGAGCTTTTGCACAGACCTCTATTCCTATTTTAAACTTAATGGGAATACTCATTAAGAAAGGGAAGCACCTTCCCAGAGGTGTAGACTGAGCAGTAACTTTTACAGCCCTTGTCCAGTGCTGTTCCCAAGGGTGCCCTGGTACATGTGGGGCTTAATTAACCATGCTGTTTCCAGAAGTAAATCCATCTCTAGTGTGATAGTTACAGAAATTAAGACTGCCCTAGCAGGAAGAGAACTCCATTTATAACCAGGATTTGGTCCTAGCTCTGTACCATGGGCTGCTCCCAGGTACTTCCTGTGAGTACATAGATGTTGCTGACTGTGTTCAAACATTGGTGCTTTGCCAGTGTAAACCATCCTTCCCTGCACCCCTGTCATTCTCTTGCTTCTTGTTGCAGACACATAGTATTTTTAAGACATTAAATAATTACCTTGACCACAAAGATATTTCAATTGGGATTTGATAGCATCATTCCCCACCTCCCTTCCAGAAGGGAAGAGAAAGTGTGAGCATTGCAAAGCCTATTTAATGGATCAACACTTTTTAGAATGATCTTTTTTCAGTTTGCGTTTTTAGCAGAATCGTGGATATATCCAAATGTCCCTAAGACTCTTGATTTGGAGCATTAGCTCTTCACCTTGTTAAGCAGAGAGAGGTAGTTTTTGTTCATTTTGGAAGTTGATTAAGGTAAAGAGGATGTGCAGCAGCATAAATAAATGCATCATGAAGACATGTGAAATGTGTTTTTGTTTTTTTCACGTCAGAGCACCAGCACTGAACTAAGTCCTCTTTTAATGTTCTTGCCAGCCTTCTAGTAATTTGATTAATTTCTCTTACCATCAGTACAATCTCTATTCTTGAAAGCATTTTGGTGTTTAGAGTTTCTGTTAAGGCTGTTCTTGAGCAAGCCCAGTGTTTGTGAATGGCCACATGGAAGTTGGAAGCTCTCCTGTGCCTCAGCAGGGACCATGGCTTTGACTCTGGAAGGGGCCATGCCGAGTGAGAGTTGATTTTTGACCCTTCCAGTTATACTGCCATTAAATGGCATTTAGAGTGGAAAGGGAATTTGAGCCCAGACTTGTCAGTTTTCAAACCACAGGCTTCAGAGAGCAGAAAATAATTGTCCACCTACACCATGCATTGGGAAATGCTAACTATGAAGAGTGAGAGATTCTGCCCTTGGACTGATTTTTGTGTGTGTGTGTGTTAAACTGCAGTGCCTGACTTTGTAAGCTGAAAAATTTAGACTATTTACCAGTTTGACTCATTTTCCTCCCCCAGTCCATAGGCTGTAAGCACCCGATTCTGTGTTAATGGAGCAAACTCAGGAAGTGGTGTCAACTCTGATAAAGCTGCTTTCCTCTGCCTTAGTGTGAGACATCAGCCAAAACCAGGGTGATTTGCTTCATAGTTTGGGATCTTCAGAGACGTAGTGGCAAATTCAAAATCTCTGTCAGAAGAAAAGGAAACCTGATAAGATTCAAGCCAGAAAGTAACGTGTTTCTGCTTCCACTCCCCTCTCTGAGGTGTACCGAGGAGGATTAGGTCACACTGACAAGCTGACTGAAGAGCTGAGCAGTAAACTCAGGGTTTGAGTTTGTACACCTTGCTGCAGCTGCTTTCCTCTTCCCATAGCTCCCTTGTTTCTCCATCAGTTTTTCCAGCTCTCAGACTGTTGATTCATGTCGTGTATGTGCCATGTTTGGCGCTGAATTTTCTCATGTGTATTGGGCACAGCAGTAGGAACAAGCAGTAGCCCCTGAATCCCTGGATTTTCCTTTACATGTCTTTAGTCTTAGCACACAAGGTCAGTGCCACTGGTGAGCTCGAGAAGAACCAGAGACACTCTCCCACTGCCTCAAGCCAGAGCCCTTGTCCCTGATGTGCAGCTGATCACAGGCAGAGAGGCCACTTCTGAATGGCTTACCAATGGCAGTGGATTTTGCTGCTCCCTTCCTACAGCCAAGAAATGCCCTGTGATGGAAGACAGAGCCAGCTGACACTGATCCTGTTCACTTCCTGCTCGCAGAAGGGTTTCCCCCCACTCCTTCCCATGTCTTCTCTTCACCAGTCTGGTTCACAGGACCTTGCTGTCTGACCCAGTCACCTCCAGAGCAGCATATCTGCTCTGGTTCCTTCAACCCACGTAGCACTGCAGTGAACAGTTAAGGGTTGAATAGTTAAGGACTTTATTTCTGCACACCCCTTGCTCTGCTGTCCCTGTTTTCAGTCTCCCCCAGCTCACTGAGCAGGAGGTTTAGTTTGGGAGGGAGAGAAGGTGAGGGTGGCTGGAAGGAAAGCCGAGGTACTAAGGCTCACCTAGTGGCTCTGAACCAGGCTGGGTCACAATGGGCTGCGGGAGAGGACATCTGTGTTTTTTTCCTTGCTGTTTCTGCCCTTGCTTTGTCCTGCAGGTCTGAGCACTGTGCTGCCATTTTTTCATGATAAAAAGGAGTTAACAGTGCTTCCACCTCCGCAAAAGCATGTTGAGGCCACCAGAGAAAAGGGCAGTGCACAAGGTAAGTATTTATTCCAACAACAGGACACCTATCTTGAGGGTACTTGAAAAAAAGAGGCAAGATAGAGCAGAGGAATGTAAACATGCTGGCTTTGAAGGCTAAGGCCATCTTGTTCAGTCTAGATCAAACACCAGCTTCTAGGCATGGGCATGAGCCCAAGAGCACATGAAGTGCATGCACAGTTCAGTGAGCACACTGGTGTCCCTGGGCTGCACCAGGCAGACACTAACAGCAAAGGAGGAATTAAACACCGGGGCGCACTGACAGAGTTATGTTTCCTTAGAAATCATTAAACCCAAAGGCAAGTTGTTTTATAAAGGAAACACCCTGTGTAAAGTGCAAGAGATGAGAAATGACAGGGAATTGGCTCCCAACCATACTATGAGCTTGGAAAAAGCAGCAGATGTAGACTCGTGCAATTTTCTAGCATGTAATTTGTTTTTACATTATGTACAACTTGAGGTAAAATGCACTGAGACCCTGTCCCACAGCTCATGTTAGACAGGCAGCATGACTGTGTAAAGATGGTTACTGGTTCTCTCTCCATCCTGTAGAGCTGGCTCCTCTCGGGGCAGTCAGTGTGTGTGAGAACAAAGTGTGCTGAGACCTGGTTTTACTGCTGTCTGCTCAGAGCCCCACAGCTTCTACAGAGCCTCAGCCAGCCCAGCCACAGGGGCTGGGGAGAGCACACACATTCAGGCTGCACCATAAAGATGTTTATTCCCCCTGTATTTCTACTCTAATAAGGAAGACATGCTCTGAAGCAGCCTGGGTCTCTCCGCTCTCCTCCACTCCCAAGCAGACAACAAGACAAGGAGCCATGCAGCTTCCTGTCCCCCGCTCTGTGATGCTGTTGTAGCAGCCTTTGTAGAGCACTTGGAAGAAAACTCTGCTTGCATCTTTTCCTCTTTGTATCTTACAAAGACCAAATGGATGCTTTGTCTTTTTGTTGTTGTTGTTTTTTGCTCTTTTTATTTCTGGATGGGAGAAAACCACAAGAAAGGCTGACATTAAAGTTTCTCTGGATGCTCCTTCTGTGTGCACGTATGTCCAGCCCTGCACATTGAGGCAGCGCGGGTTGCCCTCAGCACAAAACGTCTGCCACCCATGTGAGCTCGTGTGCTAAGGTTTGCAGAGCTGTGCTCTCAGTACCCCTCCCAAAGCAGCCCCTTATGTCCCATGCCCAAGCTCTTTACATTCAGTGTTTTAACGTTCCCTGAAATTTTTAAACTTTTTATGTTTTTGGAGTTTTTTTTAAATGAATGTGAAAAACATTTTTTGAAGCCTGACGTCAGTTGCGGTTGATGTGCTTTGTTTATTCATGCCAGCTAACAGGCTAAGTGGAGGTCTACTGTACTTTTGCAAGCAATCTTAATCCCTTTGACTGAATAGCAAGAAGAAAAAGATGGGTTGACAGAGGCAGTTAGCAGAGATCATACTTACACATGTTTGTTTTCAGTAATTAGTCACAGTGTTAATAGAAACATCCACTTTAGGCAAAGACGGCTGATTTGCACAAACAGTGGGCCATATGCTCTGGTGGGTGTGGAAGGGGGCTGATAAAGCTAAAAACTTTTCAGGAATTTTTATATGTGAAAACCTGCTATTATATTTATTCATTTATTTATCCAGTGTAATTATTTCCATGCCAGTTAGGGTTTGCAATATTTTCCACTTCAAAACATCAGAATAAAAACAGAGGTCTCCATGTTCACCTTGTCTGTCTCTCTCTCTCTCTCTCTTCTCTCCCCCCCACCTCCTCTCTCTCTCTCACATACACACACACACACACACACACACACACAGAATAAGGGAGCTTTTAAGTGGCTGTCTATTGCTCAGGGCTTACATATGGATAGCATATGAAAATGAACTAGGCTGTAGGTGTTTTAACAATGTAATTTAGATATGTTGCCTTTTTTACTTTTCCAATAGTGCCAGATGGATTTTGCTGCCAGAATATGAAAGCAACTGCTGCCTTTTACAAAGATTTATTATTTTTTTGGTGATATGATAGACTAATGCTAGTTCCAAAGGGGTAGATATGCTGAGTTGTTAACATACCCCTTTGATTCCAGCGTATTCTGTTCCTGTCAAGTGTAATGGAGAAACTTCCTATATGTTATGAAATGCTATTCAGCTGCATGTCTCTCCAGTTTTGGATTTGGTTTTGGTTTTGATTTTTTTTTCCTAAATAATAAATCTATTTGTTTTAACTTCAAACAGAAGTCTTTTTTCTTAGACAAAATCATAGCTTCACTTTCATAAGGAGCTCATGATCACTATAGTTTTTCAAGAGAGGAAACTGTTTGAGTTTGTGTTTTTGCTTTTGCTCACTGTTGTGTTTTTAAGCATGTTTATAATTTACTCAGCATGATGCTTTTGACTTTGCTGGTGTGAAACATCAGATATTTTGCAATTCATCCTCTTGCAGTAGTCTCAGATGGGAATCACAAGCTCCAGCTCTGGGATGCATCCCTGATTACCTGTGGGGAGGTGCCAATAGACACAAGCATCTTCCTCTGTGTATCCTCTGAGGCTGGTTTTCTGCCAACCATTCCCACTGGGGCTTGGGCACTTTGAGAGGGTTTATTCATTTCTAAATCACAACAGCCAAGTTGCAAAGTAATTCACCACTGAATCTACTGCCTGATGCAAAATATGATTCTCAGTTTTATTTACGTCAATACTTTACAGATGAGAAACAAGTGCACATCCATTTGAAAATCTAAAAGAGTGACAGAAATTAATTCACCACTTGTATAACAAAAAACCCCAGGCCCTCACCATCCAGGCACACACACAAAGACTGTGACAGAAACAGTTCTGGCATGTTGCACACCCACAGCTTCCTAGACTGCCTTTCAGTGGCCTCTTTGGTCAGTCATCCACGTCTTTGCACTATGGTTTGTCCCACAAACTGTGCAATGTGTCTCTGGCTTGCAGGCTGCTCTTCACACAGAGCCCAAGTCCACAGTAAGGAAGTAAGGAAGGCAACCACTGGAAATGCCCACATATTTCAGTGTGAGGCAGGGAAAAACTAATGGGAAAACATGGTTGTAGTGTGTAAAAATGTGCTGTAGAACAAAGAGAATAATGTGCTCTCCGTGTCCATGAGCAAAGGCAAAAAAAACAATGATCTGAAGTTGTAGCAATGCTTTAAGTTGCACACTGGGAAAAACTTTTTCCTGGAAAGGATGTTGAAGCTCCCAGATTACCTGGGAGGGTTTGAAATCCCTGTGACAAGAGAGTTATTATTGTCAGGCTATACAAATGTCTGCCTGACTGACTAGATACAGAGTCTGCTTTGGGATTGGGAAGGACTGGATGAGTCTCAAAGTCCTGAGGGGCACCTGTTTCCCTGATTACTGCAGCAAACTCTCAGCATCATTCTGCATTGCCCTTCTCATTTGCTCCACACAGGCAATGCCATTTTTAGAAGTCTCTGCTGGGTAGACTTTAGTTTGTAACCATGGCAGATTAGACTTTTGCTGACTCCTTCTTCAGCTGCTTCCACGGTGGTGTTGCCACAGCTGGCTGCTGCTGGCCTGGGTTTGTGTGCCATTTGTGCATTCCTTCATTCCTCTCCCAAAGCATCACATCTGAGGCTTTGGCTGTGCATCACTGCTGGGTGAAGGTGGCTCAGTGGATGGGCCAGCTTGGCTCCTACAGAGATGTTGCTTTGCAGGAAGCTGGCAGCCACAGCCCTTGTGGTTCAAGTACATCTTTGCCTTTACCAGTGTGGCTGGCTCTCCTTTGGAGTGTTTGGCACGTTGCACCGGGGGTCCCAAAGAGGTGATGTGCTGTGAGCAGAGGTGAGGGCCCTGGACAGGGTTGCAGACTTCAATCGGAAACACTGGAGTCAAAGCCAGGCTGCTTTTGGCTCCCTTCCCATCCCAGGGTAATGTCCTACCAGCAGTTTGACTTTGAGTCACTGTGGCAATACATGTTTAAAATCATCATTCTTGGCACATGCACCAAAGATTAAAAGAAAACAGGAAAAATTCCTCTCCGAATGACAGATTTACATACTAGGAGGAAAAAAACCCACATAAAAATCTGATTTGAAGAACACAATTATAATACTTCACCCTCATTTCACTAACCATTTTATTGACTGAAAAAGGAGCTACCTCAAGACTACAGATCTAAAGTGCTAACAAATTAAAACCATCCCCGAAGGAGAGAGACCACTAATCTGAAGCACGCCTCCCTAAAGAATTTCCGAAGATCTATAAATGCCATATGCTGAATAGACAGTATTTCTTTTAAGGTACAAGTAATTTTTTTTTCCTGAATAACTGACCAAACACAGTCAAAAAGGGAAGGAAAGAAGACAAAGGACACCACATAAGAAAAATAAGAATGCTATACCAGCACGAAATACCAGCCAACATGCATATGGGAACACTTATTTGATCATCTAAATATGCTTATTTTATACAGTGGATATCCAAAAGTGATTGCATTTGCACTGATTCACTTAATGTAAGAAATAAAGTTGGCACAATATCCATATTCCATAAACAGAGGTAATAAATTAAAGAAGCTGAGGATCTTGCTGCCAAGGCACATTTAAAATATGAGCCAGAAAGAGAGCACAGCTAAGGAGAATTGAAGAAAAACTGAGAGAAAGAAAAAGCTGTTGTTTTGTAAATATAATTACTCTTTGAAATGCAGGAAATGGACACTAAGTGAAGACTCTTGCACGACTCTGGGGGCCTCAACAGTGTTTCTCCTGACAGGTCCAAAGAGTGATGGTGCCTCTCTCCTGATGGAACACCTGTCCCCTAACTTCTGCTCAGGTCTCCCAGGCTCACAAGATGAAATTCTACACTGTTGTGGCATGTCTGCAGGGTTGTGACTTGTGCTGGGTGTACTTCCCTTAATAACTTAAAATTACACTCTGTGCTGTAATGAAACACATGCACTCATGTTATGAAATACATAAACTGGCAATACATATGTGCATTAATATAAGACAGAGAATATCTAGGATGTTCTCAGCTGCTCAGTTATCACCTTCATTCTGTGAGCAGCCAGTGAGTCCTGGGGAACATCAAGGAAAAGAATCACAGACTCTTTCAGAAGTCTTCATGAACTAGACTTGTGATAACTTCATATGATGTTAGACCTCTGATAAAGTCCTCCTGAGATGCCTCAGAAAACAGAGATATGAAAACAGCAGGTATACTTTGGCACAAATGCAACCCCTTGCAGCTCTCCCTTCTCTATGAACAGCTAAACAATGTTACTGGAACCCCATATATAAGCTGAAACCCCATATATGTCCCTCAAAGTGTATTTCAGCCTTGCATCATATGGCTGCATCTGGTTACACTGACCTGTCTTCATTTTGGCCATGGATACTGTGGACTGCAACAGGCTTTCTTTGCAGCAGTTGACTTCCAATTTTCAGGCATTCAAGAAAAAATGTCACTGGCTAGTTAGTTTTGAAAGAGACTTTTGTTTTGACAGGAGTAGCATGATAGTATTCAGAGGAATGGGTCCTTGCTTGTCTGTTCAGTGCACCTGCACAGTAAAAAAGCTTTTCCTCATGTTCAGGTGGAACTTCCTGTGCATCAGTTTCTGCCCATTGCCTCTTGTCCTATTGCCTGGTACCACTGAGAGGAGCCTGGTCCATCCTCTTGTCACCCCCCCTTCAGAGACTGACAGACATTGGTGAGGTTCCCTCTCAACCATCTCTTCTTGAGGCTAAAGAAGTTTCTTGAGGCTTAAGGCAGTGAACAAGCTCCTGCACAGCAAACTGGTGTCAAGATGATGCCATGCAGACTTTTAGAGGAGCCTGGGAGTAGATGGGACGAGATGCTGCCATCCACTGTGGCATGCTGAAGGAAAGGAGGAGCTGGCAAGTGTGGCAGGAGCACAGGAGTGGCTCCAGAGTGCTCACAGATGGAGCCAGGCCAAGGGACAGCTGTTAGCAGGCATGGACGCTGCTCGTGCCTTGAAACCAGGGTACACGCCTCTCTGGGGAATCAGATCTTGGATGACATCCACTTGGAATTCTTCCTCAGTAGAAGGCAGAGGTTTTCACTCAGCAGACTGCTCGGGAAGGCTTTCATCCCTTTTTTTTCCCAGTCATTTTTCCCTCCTTGTACCAAGTGCTAGCCCCCAGCCTGCTTTTCCTGATGCAAGCCATGTGGGCTGGAGAGCTGTACTGCAGTAAATACTATCTGGGAACCATGTCTTTGTGCATTGCAAGTATTTGTCACTCTTCAGACCATAAACTTCCCAAGGAGTCTTATTTTTCCTGTTAATATGGAAACTGAAAATTACAGGAACTCGTCACTAAAATGATGATGTTGTCTTATTTCCTGTGTAACATGGATTGACATGTACATATGCTGCTGACATGTTAGAAAAGCAGCTATCTGCTCTCAGGCTTGCTAGAGCCCACTCATAGGACACAGATCCAGACTGAGTGAAAAAAAAAGGGTGTTACTGTGAAAAATCCAGGATATGTTTCTCAAAGGCAAGTGAATTCCTTCATTTCAAGGTTAAGAAAAAATCCCCCTGCAAATAGAGTGGTTAAGAGGAAATATCTAACTGGAGTTCACTTAAGGAAGCTCTAGCATTAAAAATATCCTTCTATAAAAGGGAGGGCTTTGTGAATGACAGACACAATGCACAATAAAAATCAATAGGGTTTTCGTCTTTCTCTTACACATGCCTCTAAGGATAAATTATCCCTTTCTTCTCAGTTCACACTGGGATAGCAGCAAATACTGAAACAAGCACACATGATTGTATGCACATACCAACATCTCCATGTTAATTTTCTCTTTCATCTTCATATGTCATCCATAAGGTTTTTTTGTCCCATTTGAACTGAAGCCAAAAATACTTTAAAATATCAAACATTTACTGCAAAACAATTGGCCAAACCAAATTTCTGCCCATCCTCATTAAAAAATAAAATTAATAATTTCAGAATGTTTTGGTTCTGTTTTAGGTATTGATATTTTTAAACTCTTTTAAGAGTATAAATGGGTTGCACTTTTAAAATTGCAGTCATCTAAAAATGACAACCCATGCTGTTTTAGAAAAATGTGATGCAGTCACTTACTGTTACTGTAGCTTAAAGCCACTGTTCAAATGAGACTTAGAAGGAAACCAACTTTATCCTACAGATAGATTTAAGGTTTGGTGACCTACTATTCACTAGAAAAAAAAATCACAGAAATAACTTTACACTTACACAAATGTTGTTGGAGAATTCACTGTAGCTCTATCTTAGGTAGGGCCATTAACTTATGTATTGTAAGAAATATCTTTGTGGCCCTATGGATGCAAGGATATGCCTGCAAATATCACCTGAGAAGAAGACAGATAGTTCCAAAATCTCCTGCTGCTCTTGGGCAAGGAAAGCAGCACAGACACAAAATCTAGTCTGAAAGCTTTCTTTCCCAGAGATTCAACAGCAACACCTAAGGTAAAGGGCACTTTCTTGATTTCTGGCAAAACAAGCCATGCTTTAAGCAGTACCTAAACTATGACAAAAATTGTTCCTACTGTTCATCACATTTGCTGATGAGAAGGCAAAAAGAAGAGAAGCTGGTACCTCTGATGACATCTGAGGAGAAAGGGAAGAGGTATCAAGTAGGCACTGGGAAGGGGATGGAGGACACGGTCAGTCCATGGACATGGGCTGCTCTCACTCAAGTTCTCATGCTAAACATATGTCTAAATAGCCCACCAAGTCACAAGGGTTTCAGACTTGTTTGGTAGGGTGTTTTTTGCCAGCATCATTAGGATTTGCCTTAAACTCAAGCAGGTGTTCTTTAAAAAATTCACCTTCAAAATATATAGTTTGAAAACCTCCTAATGTGGATAGTGTTTTTTACAAAATTTGCCAACAGTATTTTGAAGAACAAAAAGTTACACAGACTTTCTGTAATGGGAGCATGGCAAGTATTTCAGCTGCATGGGGTGTGATATATCATTTATTCTGGCAAGCAGAGATATATATTTGAATGTGTAAAGAAAAAGAAGGGACATAAAATTCCTTAGAACTGTGATTAAACTGCAAAGATGAACAAAACAACAGAATAAGGGGGAAAAGGGGGATGCTGTATTTGTATACTTCAATTAACTGGTATTGTATAGGTAGAACTAGGCATAACTTCAGCTATATATTGGCTGGTCAAGTTTCTAACAAACTTCTTCGCCCTAGGGAATTTTTTGCTACTGAAAGCATTTTGTGCTATTGGGCTTAATTCTGCTGCAGATTCTTTCTAAAAAAAGGCCTTGGTGCAAATAAAAGTCTTTCTTTATTGAGGAATCAATGTAACCTAGTCAAGATCCTTGAGGGTAGACCAGTGAAATGAGAAAAAAAATTATTATTCCTGCTCATATTTTGTTTTGTTGGATTTTTTTTCAGCTAGTGACACTTGGGGAAACAGTGCGAAGATTTTTTTATTATCTATTTCTATTAAAAGATCAAGTCCTGCTTTCCACTGGAACACATTCAAGTATACTATAACAAGATCTCTGTTATCTTCAACAAACTAAAGCCATCACCATTTACTCCAGCATGAGAACAGATTCTGCCTACAGAGTCAAAGGATACAATTCTGCCCTGAGGCTTAATTTGTCCTTTTTATAAAGTGACCTAAATAAAGCATCGATGGCACCAGGAGAGCAGCAGGTTTTGAGTAAGGCACAGACACCATTTTCTGTGTGACTGCTTCTTGCCTTTATAAGGTGTAGCTGCATGTGTGGGATGGCAGCAAGACTAGCAGCTTTGCTGTCACCAAGTCTGAAAACACTCTGCAGATGAAAGGTCTACTCTTCTAAATGCTCTGCATTTCCTAAAATGCATTTTCTTATTGAGGAATTGGTGTGCCTCACATGGGTGTGGGACAGGGCTAGTGTTCAGCATTTTGGGAGATTGACTAAGCAGTTACATGTAGCAACCTCAGGAGGCAAACCAAGCAAACCTGTTTAGGGGTTGCACAATTTTCAGGGAATCACAGCATCAATCATTAGGTTTTAAAAGAACAAGCTTTGACCAAGCACCAGATTGTCAACTAAACTCATGCTCTGACACATCCAGTTGTTTCTGGAACACCTCTAGGGGTGGTGACTCCACCACCTACCTGGGCAGCTCATTCCAGTGCTTAAGAACCCTTTCCATGAAGAAATTCTTCCTGATGTCCAGCCTGAACCTCCCTTGGTGCAGGTTGAGACCATGTTCTCTTGTCCTGTCAGCAGTCATCTGGGAGAAGAGACTGATCCCCACCTTGCCACAACCTCCTTTCAGGTAGCTGTACAGAGCAATAGGGTCTCCCCTGAGCCTCCTTTTTACCCAGGTTAAACAACCTCTGTTCCCTCAGCTGCTCATCATAGGACTCGTGATTTTACTGGGGTTTGCAGGCAACTGTTTGTTATTTGACCTGTCTAATGCTCAGGGTTGGAGAGCAACACTTGAAAGGCCAGTTGAGAAAGAAAGAGACTATTTTAGGAGATGCAGGCTCGGGAATTAAAGGAGGCAGAGAATCACACAGAATCACATTATGGCTGAGGCTGATCTGGAGGTCACTGGGTCCAACCCCCCTGCTCAAGCAGAGCTGCCTAGAGCTAGTTGCCCAGGATTGTGTTCTTACTTATTCACTCATCTCTTTAACAAATTAAAGCTCTACTGGAGCAGGAGTCATATGCCACTGACCTCCAAGCCAGTTCAGACCCAGCCATGAACAGCAATTTCTTCTTGCACTTAAATGTGATTTATCACAGTCTCTCTCAACTGAAGCGTTTGCCTGAGGAGTCAGATGACATTATTTTGGAGTTTTGTGTTCTGAGGACACTAAGAAATTCAGAAAGCTCAAGATTTCCTTCAGTGATCTGGCAACTGTGAATGCTTGCTGCAAACAGAGGCTATGAGGGGCAAGATGAATGAGGAATAAAGAATGAGGATTTTGGAGCTCCCACAAGAACTGACTGAGGGCAAACTGTATCAGCTGACATGAAAGGAGGACAGACACTGAGTGGAAAAGTAAAATCCCAGAAGAGGAGATCAGTTTGACAACAGTTGGGGGGGGTCAGTGTCAGCCACCCATTCTCTTTCCTGCTGGGTTTATGGGCTTCACTGAGGCCTTGGCTCCCCAAAGATGTCTGAGTTATGCTTTCCTCATGTGTATGTGAACATCACTCCTTCCTCCCTTTAGATGCAAGCTTTGAACACTGAAGTCCTTCTCTCTGCTGCCTCTGACTGCAGCTGTTTACGTGCTACAGCCAGCCCAAGATGAAAGGTGAGACAAACTCAGGGCTGAGGTTTCTGGGGAAGAGATCAGAATGGGCATGTTCCTTCTGTGTCACAGGAGAGGAGTGGTGGTGGAGACCAGCTTCTGACCCTCTCCACCTCGACAGAGTACTTTCATCTCAGATAAAAATATCACATTAAGGTAAATGGCCCACTTAACAGCACTCTTTATTCTTAGGTCAGGTATTTTCTAGGCACTTTAAAAGATTATTATTTCTGAGAATGTTGTTGCTGTTTGGCATGTCTTTTGACGATACTGGAAAGTCTGGCAAACCACATTTGAGATGATACAAAACACAGGGTCAATATGAAAATTCTTTACCCTTTCTCTACTCCTACACTTTGTTTTTTGTTTGGCAGATCCTCTTGGTAGTGTTTCCCCAGATCTGGAGAACCAAGCTGGGCACAGATCCAACCATGAAGGTCTCAGGGACACAGGCTGTGCTCAGGTACTGCCAGGCAATCCCTGCCTGCTCTGGGTGGCATTTCTGAGCACCTGGCATCTCTGGGTGGGCTAAGGAGACAAGGCAGGTCTGTGTCTTGATCCTTCAGCTCCCTCTTGTCAGTGAGGAATTACAGATGTCTGTCCATCAGGGGAGGAAGGCTGTGAGAGCTCAGCCTGCCTCACTCCCTGTGTGGCACACAGCAGCTCACCAAGCTGTGGCTCTGCTCTTTACTCCTTCAGTGGTTTAGGTTCCAGCTCTCCTCTCTCATGCCACTGGTTTTAGGATCTGGAGTGCCTAAACTTAAACTTCTGAAAACATGGATACACAGTGTGACTGAAGAGGTATCCCTAACATTTTCTGGAGGAATCTGAAGTGAAACATTACTTCTCTTTCAGATAAGCTAGGAATTAGCCACAAGCCCACAGCTTAATATAGAGGAATGCAAAAAAACTAAGGTAGTAATCAAGCAGCATGTCAAATAGTTCATTCCAAAAGTACAGAGCATTGCCAGGGAGGAAGGCTCCTGAATGATTAGAACCAGAGAAAAATAGGTCTGGATGGGACTTCAGGAGGTCATGTAGCCACCCTGGCCCCCAGCCAGTTTGGTTATATGTGTGTTGTTCCTGACAGATGTTAGCCTAAATTGTTGAGACGGCCAGTGTTGGGGACTCCACCTCTTCTCCAGGCAATCTATTCTAGTACTTCCCTAATTGTACCATTAGAAAGTTTTCCCTAATGCCTCAGAAAATTTTTATACACTTCCTTTGCAGCAGCTGAACTCCAGTGCTTCTTGACCTATCCCCTGCAGATGCAGAGGGCAGGCTACGCCTTTCCTCCTCACAGCAGCCTAATGTACTAAAAAGCTGTTACCATCCCCTCCCCCATCTGTTTTTCTTGAGACCACACCAAGATAATTCCTTCACTATTTCCTCCAAGGTCATGCTTTTTTAGACCTCTTGTTGCTTTTCTTTGGACGTTCTCAAATTTGTCCACATACATCTCAAATTACAGCCATTGCCAAGGAAAAAATACGTAATATTTCTCTGAGGGTCTTTCTTCAGCTCTACTTTTTATACACCCCACACATGTTTGCCTTTTTTCATGACACAGCTTTGTTTAATTTTGCTCTCACCAACCTCAGATTTGTGATTAATCCTGTCAAAGTGCAGCACCTTGCATTTTCACCGTGGAAATTCATCTTGTGTGTTTTCCAGACCATTTCACTGGTTTCCCAAGGGCACTTTGAATTCTAAAGCACTCCTGCAATGTACTTGCAGCTCCTCCCAGCAGTATTATCTGCTGAGTTATCTAGCAAGGCTCCTTTCCAGTCTCCCAGATGATGATAGCACTGGACAAACCTGACTCTAGCATCCCACATCACCCTGCCCAAGGTATCCATTCACTCAGAGAGCAAACCTTTCCAACTGACCTGCAGGTACAGGTAGCAGAACAGCTTGCAAGCAGCATATAGACCAGACTGCTTTCTTGTGAAACTTGTGATGTAAAACTGTCAAAATATAATTAAAGCAAAGATAGCTGCTAGCCACTGCTTCTCCCCTTCTCCTCTTCCAAATGATTTGTACTTGGTAGATCCAGGCTGGATGTTAACCTTTTCACCTTTCAGTTCCTCCCAAGAAGTTTGTTTGCTTATTTGTGAAGTATTTTTCAGAGACTGCATTTAAGCTGACATCTCCATGATCCTCTGACTCTATTTTCTCTGTCTTCTCATTGTCCCTTCCTTTTCCCTGATGTTTTCCAGACTCCTGGTAACCCAGCTGCTTCTTGCAAGGCCTCAGTGATAATTGCTGACAAGTCAGAGATATTCTTGTGTCAGACAAGGAAGCTCAGCCAGTTGTAAAGGTGAGCCTACCTAATTTCTCACCAGTTTGCTCTTTCCTTTTGTCCTTGGAATTAATGACATTAACCACCTGATCACTGCTATAGGGATGATAGATGAAAAAAAAAGTCATTAAACACTATGACCTTCATCTCTACATTTCCCATTCCACTGGTCTTTTCCTTACTAGAAAAGTATAGTGATTTCCTCTTGTCCTTGATGCCTCTGTTCTTACATGCTTTTTTCTATACCTGCCCTTAGTAATTTCACCTACTATTTACTTCTTACATTTCCTCTTGGGTGTGAGATCAGTAAAGAGCTCATGATTTTGCTGAATTTGTATCTTTCTATAGCTGATTTCTTCTAATTCTTTGAGAAGTTGCCAGCTTGTTTCATCTTTTCCTTCCACAAGACTTTGCCTGTCAATCCTTTGCAGTTACTGAAGCTTACTATCTTTCATTTGATTTTATTCATTTTAGTTATGAAGATCTTAAACATCATCATTTCATGTTCACTCTCATACAAATTGTGTTTTACCTTTATATTCTCAATGCCTCTTTCTGTAGTGTCATGTGAATAGGGGAGCTTTCTTGGACCCTTAATGTGGGGACGTTTCCTCAACCCTTAGTGTTTGATTTGTCTGCCAGCACCCCAGGAAAGCTGAAACCCTCATGCCTGAGCAGTCTGTGAGTGTCTTATTATGGGGACTCTTCACTGAAGAGTCCTGCTGGATAGGAAAGTTCCACTGACTTATTGAGGAACATACTTCAACAGCATAAGGGACACCTCTCAGCTGGTTTTCCCACTTTATGACCCATCAGTGGATTTTCCTCTTTGTTCAAGTATGTTCCCTGCTGCTGGCAGCTGCCAGTGTCTGTGAAGGACCCACGCCAAGAGTTTATGGAATAACATTATTTATTAATATAAAATTGTGACCGGTTAAAGTTCAAGGATTGCTGGTGATAGTATCTGACTTCACAAATGTATTCAAAGCAATACACAGACAAACCCCAATAAAAGTATTCAGCACACACAGAGTAGGATTCTTACCCAGTAGGCATCCCTAAGTGGGAGAATACAGGTTCAGTCTGTCAACTTCCCAGCAGTTCTGATGGAGTCTTCCCTAAATTTTTCCCCATTCTTGATTTATTTTTATTTCTATTTATAGCTATATAACTATATCTTTATGTTTAGGTGTGGAGCTTGAGTAACTTTAGTTGTAAATGATTTTGGTACTGATTGATGTCTCTTGCTTCACTCTTAAAGATATAGTCAATAAAATATGGAGCACAGGCCCAGCGAGAGGTGGTTGTACCTTGGATGTAGGTAACTTTGGGATGGAGGTGTGAGTTAATATTACAATTAGGTTATAAAGAACCAAGTTTATCCAAGGAGAGTGATTTCAGCACAGTTGTTGGCTCAATAGTAAGGCATCTTCTCCTATCTTCCTTGGCTGACAGGTGCTATGCAATTTCTCAGCTGCAAACTATCACTGAGTTCTCCTCCCTGCAAAGATTTCTACAGAGCCTGGCTGTGGTGTCTCCAGTTGCTCCACCCTCCATTCCTCCCCCTTAGCAGGTGCTTCTGGTTGCAGATTATGTGAGGAGAATCATCATGGAGCATGCCAAGTGCATTCCATCAGGGTGCAGCAACCGTATTTTAGCCTATGATTTCTGTACTGTTATAACTCCTGTTAGGATGTGAATATAACTTCTTAGTTTCCTCTGATTTTACCCCCAGCCATCTTTCCATGGTGTCCCCAGCCATCTTTCCACAAGGATCTAAACAGCAAAAGATTTTACTCTTTTCTCTTCCTTATCAAAATTGTCTTTCAAGGAGTGACAGAATATCTCCATTTTGCTATCTTATTTCCCTTTCATATAATTAAAATACCTCACTACTCCCAATTCTATTTTAGTATGATTCTGCTAATAAGACCTTGTAAGAGTGTCTTGTTAGTGTGATCTGCTTTGGAAGGCTCCCCTTCCACTACAAAGTGAGCTTCTTTTTCTTCCTTAATCATTTTAAGAAACTGCCAGAGGTCTAAATCCCTCCACCTCCTAGTGAATTTAGAGCTGAGAGTATGTAATGCAATAGCTTCTCTCTTCCCCATCCCTGTCTTTTCAGAATGATTGATAAATTATATTAATATTCAGATAATTTTAGAGAATCAGACTATTCTTTGTAGATTTTAGGGTCAGATTCTGAGACTTCTCTCCTCTGACCAAGGTTTATGGCTTGGAAGGGTACTCACAGATATCCAGATGCGAGGCAGCAATCTGCCTACATGAAATAATCATGTGTTTTTCCAAGGAAGTATCCCCAGAGAGAGTGGATGCTAAATCCCAGCTGCTGAAGAGCACTGGGGACTCACAGATGCATCTTGCCAAGAGCAAGATGCTTAAACAAGCGCTTTCACATGGAAGATAGGGATGAAGAGTCCAACCACCAGCAGCCATTTGTCAGAGGACTGGGGAGAGGAGGCAATGAACCCTGGCTGAAACATTCATTTCTGCAGGTTTGTGACCCCATCACCCAGGCTGAGAAAGCTGAATGTCCTGAGTACTGAGCTGGGGGTGTCACATGCCTTCAGGGTGAGGCAGTGGCTAAATGCCTCATGCAGCTTAACAAGACCAAGTGCACAGTGCAGCACTTGGGTTGGGACAACACCCAGTACCAGCACACGCTGGGGATGTTGAGAGCAGCCCTGCTGAGGAGGACTCGGGGGTGCTGGTGGATGAGAGGCTGGACATGACCCAGCCATGGGCACTCACAGCCCAGGAAGGCAATTGTGTCCTAGCTGCATCCAGAGCAGCGAGGGCAGCAGGGCAGGGAGGGGATCCTGTCCCTCTGCTCTGCCCTGGTGAGACCCCACCTGCAGGGCTGCACCAGCTCTGGGGTCCCAGCACAGGAAGGACATGGACCTGTTAGCACAGGTACAGAAGAGGCCACCAAGGTGATTGGAGAGAAGGAGCACCTCTCCTATGAGGAAAGGCTGAGAGAATTGGGATTGTTCAGCCTGGAAAGAGAAGGCTTCAGGGTGACCCAGTTTTGGCCTTCAAGGGCTTTACAGGAAAGATTAAAAGAGACTTTTTACAGGAGCATTTAGTGACAGACCAAGGGGGAAAGGGTTCAAATTGAAAGAGACTAGGTTTAGATTAGATATTAGGAAATAATCATTTACTGTGAGGGTGGTAAGGCACTGGAACAGATTGCTCAGGGAAGTTGTGGTTGCCATATCCCTGGAGGTTTTCAAGGCTGGGTTGGATGGGACTCTGAGCAACTTGGTATAGCTGAAGGTGTCCCTACTCACAGCAGGGGGCTAAAAATAGATGATCTTCAAGACCCCCTTCCAACCCCAAAAATTCTATGATTCTATGATTTTCTGAAATAGAGGATCCAGAGTTCAACATAATGTCTTAAAATTCACCCAAATGTCATTTGGAGACAGAAGCCCCTGATCTCACTCCTCCTTCTTAAGCAACCCAGCAGGGAGAGCTCAGCCTCCGCTCAAGTGATTTTCCTCTTACTCACCATACTTTCTCCCATGAACAAAAAACCCCAAATCTGCTCTTGTGGAATTCCCAGGCTGCAGTCTCAAGGCTATATTATTACGTGTACACGTAGCTGCCATTAGCTCTAATAATGTGTGCATTGTTCAGGATGCAAACAGAGAGCTCTGCTGCCACCACACATTAGAGTGAGTAGTGCCTTCTGACTCCCAGCAGCCCCAGAAACCGCCTGAGGAGCCAAGGCTTGCCAAAATTTGCACCTAATGCTTCTATTTTTTAAAGAACAGAGCTGCTCAGTCTCAAGGAGATTCTGCAGACTTAGGTAGCAGGAAGGATGACAGAAGCTGTCTTCATCTGACGACAGCGTCTGCCTGGTCAGTGAGAAAGAGGCAGAAGTGCCAAAGGAAAGCACTGTTTCTTTCTCAGAAAAGACATGTGGTACAGCTGCCTGCATAGCAAAGAGAGATCTGGCTGAGTAACAGAGGCTGGGTAGAACATCTGTTTTGTGTTTCCCAGGCTTCTGACAGCAAAACAGAGTTATTCTGGGGGTTTTGCAAGCCTTGCAGTCATTTTAAACAATGTTTTTGCCAAGTTTTCCACTTTTTGTTAATAAGATTGCTCTTGATATCTAAAATACATGACTTTACTTCAGGAAAAAAGTCATAAATATTTGCCATTACCTACATTCCCTCACACTACCTTTTTTTGTTTGTTTGTTTGTTTTCCCACCAAGCTTTAAAATATCCATTCAAGAACTTTGTGAGAACTTCTGCTGGTGATAAAAGCAGAAAGATTTCTTTCATGAACAAATGAATGGTTTCTCTTAGAAGAGAATTACATATGCTGCTGCCTTATTTTTTCCCTCCCCCTCCAACTCTTGGTTTCCAGATGTAGTGAAAGCTGGTTTGAGCAGAAGAACATATGTTTTCAGCATGAATTCTGTTGGCAGGGCACTGCTGCACAGTACTGCAGAGTTGCTGCAAGCCATCCCTGACCAGAATACATGTATAATGTGCTCTAGAGATTATCATGCTTCATTTTTATCCTCCTCCCCCTACCTTCAGCAAGTTTTACTTTAATGCAACACTCTAGATTTCATGCTCTATTCTGCTGCTGAACACCTGAGTGTTCCTATCAAAAAAATGTTACAAACTGAGTTCTCCTAGACACAGGGAAAAGGCAGCTAACTTTAATCCATCCCTTCAGCATCCTGCTTCTTTGATCTGCATCTGAGGCATGTGGCCATTCATATTTGTTAATTAAAAAAATAAATTATATTGTCCAGCGTTCTACTTATAGGTTGAAAGAGTTATTACAAAGGAAGAACCTTACATGTGGCTCTCAGAGTTTATAAAGATCTTCCTCTCTGCATATTAAAAATGAATAAGATTCTTTATATTTGTCTGGTGATGTTTAGCTCCAGCCAACTTTGGACCAGCTCTTGGCTCAGTTGCTCTTTTTGAATAGTCTCTTGCTCCACGAGGAGTAGATTTATTTTGGGATGAAGTACATTTCAGCAAGATCAAGTGTGCCAAAATCTAGTCCTATAGTAACATCACAGGGCAACTATACTATAAACATGTCTTATCTTAGCAAGCAATATATCAGAATGATAATGTTTCCATTAAACATATTTTCAATGACAGAAGGTTAGAATCACACTTTGTTCAGTCATAGATGCTTGGCTGAGTCATCTGCTAACTTGCTGCTTGCCTTACTCCTGTCATATATTATCCGTGAATGAACACAGCAATTTCCATTCCTATTATTCTTTGGGTTCAATCATTTAGTGCACTCCACAAGGCAGTTATAAGGCTGTCTTTCCATCATATCCTCTATTACTTTAGCTGCTACTGAATTATCAAACCAGCAATCCATAAAGCCCTTACAGCTCATATTAATTATCAGAAACTGATGAGATATAAGAACTTTAATTGAATCCTTTCATATGCTGCTTTTAAATACAAACCCAGCCCAGGATGGGAGCTTTTTTGAGATATGCTGTTGTGCATATTGTGTTAGGTTGCAAAAATGAAGGTGTTTGGTTAATTAGTATAATTTGACTGTGCTTAGTCACATAATACAAATAACAGTAGACTCTGTATTTACATCTGAAGACAATACTGTTTGTTAGATTATTTTCCCCAAAGTTTTTTGTTTTTCTTGAACAATTATTCTGGGGAAACAGCACTACCATTTTGAAACTGAGGACTAGACAAAAATTTTGTTTAGGGGAGTGCAGCTTCTATAAAGAGGAAGGAATATGCTGGTATATGGCTAGATATGGTGACAGACTTGGAATGGTGTAAGCTGTTACCATCTCTGATTTGAGATGTGAGTGTGTGGAGGCATTTCCTATACTGTAATGCAAAAACAAGACAGATGAGCTGAAAGATCTTCAGAAAACTGGAATTCAACGCATCTTTCAAACCCAAGTGCTGATTTACAGTAAGAATGCAGTGTTTAGTTTCCCCAGTTCTCCTGAAATCAAACAACATGAAAATGTTTGCAGATGACTCCAGGCCTGTTTCTGCCAGCAAGTGGCACTCATGGTTTAGTCCAGCAGGGGTGTAAGTTGGTGAAGCAGGACAAACAAAGGACTTGAAAGCCCAGAATATAAAGTTAGGACCCAGAAGTTGTACTGGCCTGCTAGCTGATCCTCTAGGCACAGAAGCTCCCTATGGACTTGGCACCTGTGTACAGGTTATTTCCTAAATGTTAGGTCAGAGCTGTTAGCTGTTTCCTTGACCCAGCAAACCGTAGGAGCAAGGCACTAAGGAAGAGACAAGTAGGAAACTAAGTTCTTACAGTATGCCTCATATTCAGCAACAAATTCATAGCATTAAAATCACAGAGACATTGTGGCTATACTTTAAAGAGCATGGCGCACTGGCTTTTCAGCCCTTTGTCTTTCTAGAGCAGCCAAGAAGGCAGGACAGTCAGTCATGAGAGAGCAGACATTTCATTTTCTTCTTGTGCCTGTATGAGAACAAACTTAACATTGTCTCTCAGAGAGGAGCACACATAGACTTTATGCCATAGGGTGCTGAAGAGGAATTTTTCCAACTGATGTTCAAGCAGTGTCACCATGCAGCTGATAAACCATCTTTCTCTGGATTAGGAAAACACAAAAAATGAGATTGCAGCCTACTGTTCATACCCATCTCCTGAGGCAAAAGTGGTCTGAAATTTTTAAATTAATGTTAATTTGTTAATAGAATTTAAAGTACAGACAAATAAAGGTGTATATATAAAAAATGTATAAGCTGTGAAACAAAGACAGTAAACACCATTTAGAGATGATGTAGATGAAAAGTGGATGTATAGGTGCCTAAGTATACTTCCAATCTTCAGAGAGCCACTCACTGTCCAAGTCAACTCCTCTGCCTAACACGGGAAAAAGGCTTGTACAGAGCCTGTAACATCTCCAAAGACCAAGCTCTGAAGACTGGAAATAATTTCTAGCAAAGTTAGTCATGCTAAAACACTCAAGCTGCTTCACTCCTTGTGCACAACAGGCAGTCAGATAAGCTACAGCCTGGTGCTGGTGAGGTTGTCTCTGAATTTCTGGGGACTCAGCAGGCTGCAAAGGGTGTGGGGGATCCTGACACTTGCACTGGGAGGAGGGCATCCAGCCTCCCTACACAGACCTGCATGGCCTAGGGGAGCTAGGAACCTCCTTTTAAGGCTCAAATCCTCATGAAAAGTCAGAAATCATGACTAGCCAACAAGATCTCACAGCAGATGAATTCTTGGTGAGATGTTGGGTGTTTTTTCCTCCCAAAAAAAGAGAAAGTGAAAATGAGGCTCTGCTGCCCATGTGGAAGCTTTCTCTTTGCTGTTTCCACTGTTGTTAGAGTAACTCTAAGGAAAGCCTGGACTTAAGCCTAAACCTAAGGGGCAGATTTGAGACCTTGCAGATGCGAGAGAACTTTAAGATTATTCCTGGTTGAAAAACCTCAAATTTGCCTTTATACCTCCACCCCTCTGTTTATAGAGGATGGCCCATTGGAGCAAGACAAACAAGCAGCTGTAGTTAATCCCACTGAGAGGAAGGACATACCTAGTCCTGCATCCACATCCCAAATTACTCTGTACATGCTTACAGCTGGGCCAGACCTTTGGAGCATCTCTTGAACTGCATCTTCAACCTGCAGCAAGATACCACATCTGATAATAGCACTGTGGCCCATCCATGCCTTGTTGAAGGCAGGTAAATAAACATGAACAAAGATTTTGTTTTTGGGTTTCTGAAATGCCAGGACTTGTTCTGGCATAGCATGAAAAGAGACACATCAGAAGCCAATGGAATGGCTTAGGCAAGCAGGAATTTGTGCAATTCACAGAAACAGAAACCAGAATTAGATTGATAACTTCAGTTTAAAATATTCTCATATTAACCCAAATATATTTACTCACCTATCCAGGTGAGTAAATCTCAGGTCATTTGGCTGTGAGAAGAAGAACTGAGATGCTGTCAGTACCCAGGCTTGCATAAGGGTGACAGCCTCATAATTTCTTCTACTGTGAGATAAAGAAACACTCCCTTTGCTTCTTGATAGTCTATTTTTGTATGTGAAATTGCTTTGCATTAGCTTTAAACACAAAATAGGCACCGACTTGTACCCATTAGAAGAAAAATAGACAAAAAATGCAAGTTAACCAAAACAAGCAAATAAAAACACAAACAGAAGCACAAGACCCAGAAGAAAGGGATACTTCTTATTGTCATAAGGGTTGTGGTCCCTAATGTTGTTTCCAAGTGAATATCCTGCCAGTGTATCCCACCAAGAAATATGTTTTCATGGTCAGTTTTTAAGATCAAAGAATACAAGGAGTGTTGGTTCAATGATGGCAGGAGATGGACTATGAAAATGCATGTAATAGTCTATCTCACAACATATCTGTGAATAAATTAAGATGGGAAATTAAGGAGTTGTTTGAAGTTAAAAAGGGAGTTTGGTTCTCAAATAGCCTGAAAGCTAGGCTGCCACATCTCTGTGAAATGGGGCAGGTGATGCACGTATCTATGACAGCAGGGGACAACTTGGGACCCAAGAGCTCTATTTCACACATGTTTTTGTATTTGAATATTTAGGTGAATGTTTTTCTTCATCTCATTTTTTACATGTTTGAATTTGCCAGCAGGATGTTAACTTTGCAAAACTAATGTCTTTACAGAGTGAAGAAACAGAGACAATATAGGATTTTGCCAGTGAGAGAAAAGTAGAAAAAGACCAATAATTTACAGAGCCAATTATTTCTTTTATCAAGTCAGTTGAGTGTAACAGATTTTAAAGCAAGATTTAAACAGATTTTTAAAGCAAAACTATCCAAAGAAATAGGTTTACCTATGACACAAAAACATTCTCTAAGAGTTTTCATTAGATTAGGGTCAAGAGGAACATCCCAGAAATAGTTTACAGGGATAATTCTGGACTCTCTGTGTGAAAAAATTTATAGTGAGGATTTGGTATTATGCAAGTTTTCCATTCTCATGAGAAACTATTCCTTGATGTCTCTGCACACACAATATTTACTTTGCATTCAAAGGACCTCCAACTAAGGTAAGTGCCCCAGTGTTTCAAGACCACAAGTTCATCATAAGGAATTGTCTCAGAGAAATTACAGTAACCTGATCTGCAGTATCCAACTGCACACCCAAAACTGCTATTCTGAGATAAAACCATAGCAATGTATGAAAAAGAGGCTGCTCCAGCCTCCAAACTAACATGGACCAGAAGTTTTAACCATAATTCCTGCAGCTGTGAGAATATGTAGATGGCATAGGAGGAGAGGAGGAAATTTTCCTTTTGCAGAATTCATTTTCTGATTAAGAGTGGAGCTACTGTATAGGTAAAGATGTAAGCACAAATGTCAGCACTGAGCAGCCAATAACTAACCTGTTGTTGCCAACACAAGATGTATTTTCAGCTTGTACTGTTTTATTCCTGTAATGACCTATTCTAATTAGTTTTTAGCTCAATACACTAGGAGCCATTTACTAACTGGAATTTTAAATATTAATGCAGGAGTGTTTAAGATGTGTCCATTAAGGCTGGTAAAGTTGTGTTTGATTAACGGGCTTTTCATAAATGCACTGACACAAACTCTTTTTTTTTTAATTAATTCAGCCTGCAAATGAACATCATCCATTTTGCTATCATATTTTATCAGTCTGTAAAGTGCATTCTCACTTCAATTTTCAGCCCTGAATGCAGAACACTTTGTGAAAAATGACAGAATTTTAATGAGAAAGTGAACAACATGCCATCAACACCCTTTCGCCAGTAAAAATGGAAAAACATCAAGCTTTAAATCATGTTCCCTCCACACCTTTGGACATCTGCGATTCTGTCTGAGTCCTCAAAATCTGCTATATCTATCACCAGGTGCAGCCTTTAAACGCTGAGGAGCTTTCTGCTTCATTGGTTGGCATGGCAACAGTTGTCAAATCATCCCTTGATAATGCTCTTTAATTGATTGTATAAATTATTTCTGAGATACGTGATTGCAAAACGATGTACTGAAGCTCTTAAGTACACTGATCAGAGTCTGTGCATTTAGAAACGCTCTGCATTCCCTGACCCTAGCTGAGAACCTGACCCTCTTACAAGCCTGAAATTCTTTAGATGAAGCATAAGCATCAAGCATTGAGAAAAAAGTTCAAAATGATGGCAAAGGTATAATGTACTCCAAATGCATGTTAACAGTTATACCAGGAAAGGGGGCTTTCAAAAACACCAACAGCAATAAAGCTGTTGTTACCAGTTTGCTCCTGCACAGAGAGCTAAATGGTCAGGGACCAGAGAGATGCTTTCTTATCCATTACACTCTGAACCATTTTGGATCACTAACTACTAGTGTAAACTCCAAGGGTAATATTTCTGTGGCCAAAAGGAGACATTTGCAGTGGAAATGCCAATACATGAGCTGGTTGTCTAGACTTTTATGGCATTTAGAGAGAAAGATGTATTTCTAAGACACATTAGTAAATATCTAAAGACAATCAGAGCAATTGCTAAATCCAAAAGGCCAACCTTTCCTCTATTAGCTATAAAGGGCTCTTGGTGTAACTAGTTCAGATGGAGGTACCTGCATTCCAAATATCAGAAGTTAACTGATATGATTATTTTTTTTCCTTCTTTTGCATTTTATTTTTTTCACCATGAGACTATAACTTGTTCCATGATTTACGATAACTGATAAACTCTAAGTTCATGCCTAAAGTTATCTATTTTTTGCAACTGTTTCCATTATTGTAAAACTTCTGAATATTGAGACAAATATCCCATCTGAATTGAATAGGGATGCCTAGATCAATAATTATTCACTAAGATGAACACTGAATTTTCCTTTGTGCTTGCAAAGGATTGTGGAGTTATTTATCTGGTTTTGTCTGTAAATTCCAATGTCACAAATACTAATACTTAATAGACTTTCACATTGGTGAACTGCAATTGGCCCTTAACATGTTGAACAAGCTTTAAATCCCAACTAGCATTTCAACACATGGATGAACAGAGATAATGATTTAAAAAGATATGCAGGAGAAGGGCTTATCTCAGCTGTAAAGCATATTTCACTGACCCTTAGACAGAAATTTAACCTCTTTGTGAGGGACACCCTCTATCTCTATGAAACAGGGAAGGAGGTGTCTTTTGGTAAGAGAAGGGTAATTAAAACACCCTAAAACATTACTAACAGAATTTAAATGTCTTATGTTTCGATAGAAAGATGGAGGCTTCTTAGGCAATGCAAAATCCCACATATACTGATACAGAAATTACCTTGCAGAAAAGAGGTATTTGTGAGGATGAATAGCCACATATCTGTTGCATATTTATCTTTCCAAAATGTAGGTCATAAGACAAGTAGTGTCCCTACAGCATCATATGGAGCTCGGTTCTCCTCACACCAACAGTCCTCTCATAGTCTATGTTCATTATCTCTGTCTTAGTTCAGCATAAAGAGATTAACTATGTGCACAGACACATATATTTCTCTTCATGTTGGTAACTGGGAAATGGCAGAGAAATGGCTCAATCATCTGCTGTCTAAAAACATACAGGGTATTCTGTATTAAATGGGTGGAGGTCTGGAGTGGAGGGTAACAAAGATGGTTAAGGGACAGGAGCATCTCTCCTACAGGGACAGGCTGAGGGCTCTGGGCTTGTTCAGCCTCAGAAGAGATGACTGAGAGGGGGTCCCATCAAGGTCTGTCAGTATCTGAAGAGAGGACATCAACAGGATGGAGCCAGGCCTCTCTCTGGTGCCAAGAGGACAAAAGGAAAGGAGAGAACCTGATGCACAGGAAGTTCCACCTGAACATGAAGAAGAACTTCTTTACTGTGCAAGTGATGAAGCACAGGAACAGATTGCCCAGAGAGGTTGTGTAGTCTCTGTCTCTGGAGATATTCAAGAACTGTCTGCATGCAATTCTGTGCCATGTGCCCTGGGAAGCTGAGCAGAGGGGTTGGACCAGATGACCCACCATGGTCCCTTCCAACCTGACCCATTCTGTGATTCCATGATTCTGTGAATTTGCATTTATCTACCCATGCTGCAGTGCATTTGATGCTTGCAGTGTAGGCACTCCCTGAAAGGCAAAGAGGAATAGATGATTTTCCCTTGTGTTAAATTATCTATGCAGTAATTATATATTGCTCTCATTTCTGAAAGTTATAGGTTTTTCTAGCACACAAAAAATAAAGAATTAAAGTATAGAATAGTCATAAAATGAAACATAAAGAAGCAGCATCTATTTTTATGTATCTAGAAGGTACAATCTATCCAGATTATAATCTAGATGGAGAGAACTGGGTAAATTATCCATATTCTTGGATGAGATAAATAGGCCCAGTAATTGATATGTATATAACTGGCTTGACTTGTATTTATCCTCTTCAACCTCAGATTGAAGATCTTCAGAAAATTAATTTTGTTTCTTGTTTTTACTCTCTTTGTAAATTCAGTTTTCATTTCCTAGCTATTTATCAGAAATATTGTAAATTCATCAAAACTCACACATTGTTCACCATCTAACCTGAGAACAGAAAAATATATATGTCAGACTTGGTTAGTGAAAACTGTCACTGACAAATGCCTGTTTTCCCTCCCTTACATGCTACCAATACCTTATGCAGCTGGTGATTAACAACTGCTGCTGCCTAATGAGCTTGAAATCTTCAGCACTGCCCCCTCAGATCTGCCTGCTGTTGCAACACCTCTGAAAACTCAGAAACCAAACAAACTGGCTGCTTTATACCTGAAGAAAATGATTTTCTAGAAGGAAGGGTCTGTCCTGGAGGAAGTGCTGAGAAGCCTGAGTGCTTCTGCTGAACTCAGCACAGGAATATTTCATGGCTGAGAGAGAAAGACATTGCAGAGGTGGGAAGTCCCCACTGGGGCTCGCAGCTGAGAGCCAAACATTCTAAACTCCATCTGGCAGCGGCAGGCAGGCTGGGAAGGTGCTGAGAGCTCAGGTAGCTCATGCCTGCAACAAGTGACCCACTTAATCTGCAACCCACTGTGCTGGTGCTGCCACGCTGCCACGGGATGGGGGATGGATGGATGGATGGATGGATGGATGGATGGATGGATGGATGGATGGATAGGGGGTGGATGGATAGATGGATGGATGGTGGATGGGGGATGGATCGATGG
>VZTT01060857.1:3852-17219 GCA_013400855.1 Buphagus erythrorhynchus
GCAGCTTTCAAACTTCTGCAATTCCAGTATTATGGTAATCACATCTAAAAACAGCTGCTGGAGACACTGATGCTGAAGATAATAAAAAAACCCTCAAAATCAGACTAACTGAATTAGAAATTCTGGAAAAACAAAACCTTGTACATTGAAAAAAACCAACACTGAAATCCCTTAAAAATACCAACTCACTTACTTTTGATTTCTCTAAGCTGCACATAGGCTCCTCAAAAGCTATATACTTACATCTTGGGCAAACTTAGAGGTTGCACAAAGTGCCAAGCTAGTTGAAGCTTTGCAAACCAAGGTCCTTTACTTTGTTGAGGGAAGAGGCAGGAGTGTTCCAGGCTTCTCTGTCCTGCCCAGCCACTGGGCTGATTGGTCTGAGCTACCTGCAGGCATAACTATGGTAACTGTTTGTTGTTCACAGCTGCCTACAGCAAGATCAGATGAGATCTTGACCTTCATTGCCTGAAAACAACCAATGCTCCTCAATCAGCAGCCACCTGGTTAACACTCAAACCCAGCAGCAGAAAAGTGTAATTTCTAGGAACCATCCAAAATTGAGTATTCTGATTCATGATACTTTGTGACAGGGACAGCATGCAAAAAAAAGTGTAGCAGTTCCACCATTAGACTTTCAGTAATAAAAAGTCCATCTCCAAAGTCCACACCCATTTTTCCTTAGTTTTTTTAAAGGATGTATCTTAACCATTTTAACAGTCTACCCCATTTCTAAACTTGTTTTTTTTGTGTATCAATATTAATCAACGCGGTGTCACTCTTAGAAGAAAGCCCAGTGTTTTCCTATGCCTGAAATGTCTGCAGCAAGTGGGAAATACATCATGTGCAATGTGTAATAATGGTACATGAGGGTCTGAGGTCTCAAGATCACTCCCCAGTGTTTTGTCTAAGCAGTAACACTTCATGCAAAGGCATGCAGTATAGCCCCTTGCGTGCCCATTTGCTAAATGCTCATTGCCATGCACTGATGACTGAATGGAAATATATTATGAAACTGAAGGGACACCTCAAGGTTATTAGGCCTAAAAGTGGACCTACCTTGACATTTTCCCCATATTGAAGGCCTTACCTTAAAGAGGGACATTCACACTGAAGCAAACTTGAAAAGAGAGAACATTTATACAAAAAGAAATTTACTTGGCCTGTAATTTCCTATGTTCTTTCTGGTGCTATTGAATGATACTGCATTTTACAGGATTTCTTCCCCACAGCGTAAAGGCAAAGTCATAATTCTGCATGGATGACGACACAATCTATTGTCACAAAAAAGTAGAGGCGTGCCAAAGAACCCCCACCAAAACAGTATCATGACTTCCCAACACCAGGTTAAAAATCCCTCATTAAAAAGTAAAAAAAATCTTTGCCTGTTATCACTCATGTATGAAAATGAATCTGCAATTATAGAACTTATGTTTCAGGCTAACATACTGGAAAGTTTTCTCCAGAAACGTGGTCCCTCTTTAAGGATTCCAGCCGTATTTCACAGTAAGCAGATGGTTGCTGCAGCAATTTGAACACACACCTCTCTAATTGAAGACATTTTTTCGGGAGCCGTTCAGTGCAGCACCTACCCACGGGGCAGGTGCATGCTCTGCCTGTTTGCCTGTGCAAACAGCCCAGCTGCACTCTCCAGAGGTGCTCATTTGTATTTGCTACTTATTACCCAGCTTCCAAACACTGTGGGCATCCAGCTTCTTGGTCAGTCATAGGCAAAGGATTGCCAAAATTTTGCCAGTTTTCACTCATTCAGGGCGAGGCAGAAAAGAAAATTCCCGGTGCTCAGTGACTCCAGTTGTAACCCACAATCATTGGCTACGACTAGAATTTCATATTTGGGAGTGACTTTATTTCAAACCTTTGCTGCAGTGCAAAACTGAAAGAGGACACATTGCTGGCATCCTTAAGTCAAGACTTAAAACAAGGGATTTCAGGTTCACAAAGGAAACTGCATACAGACAATGTGGCTCAGATAGTGATAACTAAGGGGGGAGGGACTTCGATAATGGTTTATCATTATCTTAGAGTTACTGGAGCTGAGAAAGGTGTAATTTGAGGCTGAGAGGAAATCTGCTAACACTGAGGTCTGGTATAGCATGAGAACACTCTTCCAAGGGAAGTCCTAAGCGTTCAGTCAATTTAAAAGCAGGCTGATCTTTAGCACTTGTTTTCCGACATTTCTCAGTCACATTTTTTCACTGGCCCCTTGCCTGTGATTACCACAGAGGGGAAATTGAAGTGAGAAATGATTAGGTGATGCAGCCTGGACCACATCATGAGTTTCTAGAAAATCTGGCAGAGGAACTTACATATCTTGCTATTCTTGGGTCTCTGGTTTCAGCTGCTAGACCAACTCTCTACCCTAAGAAGTCAGAACTGAAGGAGGAACATGGAATTATTCAGAAAATATTCTCAGTGATGTAACAACAGAAATTGAAGAGGCTGCAAAATGAAGGGAGTCATATTAGATGAATAGGCCAGCAGCAGCTGTTGCTCCATAGTGCAAGAAACAATTCTGCAATAGACTATCCCATTCATTTTGTCTCTAATGCTCTTGAAGAAAGTGAGCTTTTAGAATGGAAAACCAAAAAATTATGATTGCATTGAGAAAATTAAAATAATGCATTGTTCTGTGAAAGCTGCATGTTGACAGTGAATCATTGTAATATAATTATTTTGTTAACTTCATCTCCATAAAGCCACACTATGAATGGATTGCCACAGGCACTGATAAAGCCATTAGTGATGAAACTTTGGCTTAATTGCTAGAAAGAAATACATATGGCAAACATCTGTTTTACCAGGCTTTGTATTACCCTCTGGCTGAGAGTTCTTCAGCTTTTTCATGTTGAGGACATTTTAGATAGGGTCTCATAGATTCCCAACCCTGACATGACAACAGGGTAGATGAAAGTGGCAAGTCTGTCTGTTTGCATGCACATTTGCAAGGGTTGACAGTGAAAAGTCAGCCTGGAAGGACAGGAGTGTGCCAGCAGTGAGACTGTCCTTGCTGCACAGTGCCTAAGAGCTTCCTCTGTCTCACAGCTCCTTGCAGCACACAGAGCCACTGTGACCAAGAAATAAGAGAGTGATTTTACTCTGCTGGTCTAATTCTATAAAATCAGAAAGAAAGCCCTTAGAGGACTGGAGCTCATCTCCTGTGAGGAAGGGCAAAGAGAGTTGAGGCTGTTAAGCCTGAAGAAGACTCCAGGGAGACCCTTGTATTTTGGACTTTCAATACTCAACAGGGGTTTAAAAGAAAGAAAAGGACAAACTTTTTAGTAGGGTCTGTTGCCATAGGACAGGGGGTAATAGTTTTAAACTGAAAGAGGGTAGATTTAAACTAGATACAGGAAAGAAATTACTTACAATGAGGACAGTGAAACACTGAACAGGTGGCTCAGATTGGTGAGAAATGCCCCATTCCTGGAAATACTCAAGGACAGCCTGGACATGGCTCTGAGCAACCTGATATGGTTGATTAGGCTTGCTGCAGAGGGGCTGGACTAGACGACCTTTAAAAGTCCTTTCCAACCCACACTACTCTATGATTCTATGAAACTGATGCTCATATGAGGCTACCACTGATTTCAGCCAAATGAGTGACAAATTTGGAGCAGTGATTTTCCTCCATCCTTGACAAGAGGGACTGTGATACTGCACATCTTTTTGCCACTTGTGCACTTGTTTCTGGGCTTCACTGGCTGATGTTGCTGACATGTCAGCTGGCCACAGGTTTACTCTGGAAAACCTACAGCTGGCCAGCTGTGCTCTCAGAAATGGTACAAAGAACTTCTTGGAAGGAACTGTAACAATATAAAATTAATCAACACACATCAAAGCTGAAGCACTAATCTGCTTCAATGGCTGTTTTTAATGCACAGTTTGTATTTGGTAGGGATAGACAGAATCATCCCATCATGCCACTAAGCAGGATCTACCACACTTACCACCACATCAATAACATAGATAAGAAATTGATTTACTGCATCATTGTTTTAATTTTTAAGATGGCAAATGCAGTTTGAAAATGGAAATAACCAACTCAACCAAGCCAGGAATACAGCCATGGAAACAAAGAAAGATGGGGAGCAGAAAATCACTGAATGTTGCCACGGTTTTTGTGGTTCTTGGGCAATAAATTATGTTGCAAACCATAGCCTGGCCTTATGGCTATTGATAATGGAAATTTCATTCTCCAAATGGAATAAAATTCCAGGAAGAATACATGCGAAAAAATAGCTGAACAGAGGAATAAAATGCCTCAAAGGGTTTTCTGTCTCACAGCAGTTGCTCTGGAGAAAAGGTATCTGTCTGCACTAAAATGGTACTTACTGCATATGCAATTGCATATTCATGAGTGCATTCAAGGAAGAATAATATTATCCAGAAATTTTCAAGACAGGCTGTGAAGCACTAAGAATTGGGTTTCAAGAACAGTAAAAATGTTCTTCAAAAGACACTGCAAGGTCACTGGAGCTTAGATGTAACCAGTATCTTCTGCCTAGCTGCTTAAAAGTTTGCTTGATTTCTAATGAGCTTGATTTCCAGAGATATGACTTTTTTTCTACACTAGCTTAACATTTAGAATAGCTCTACATGGAACAAACTCTCAGTATAGTAAACCACGGTATACATATATGTATATAAAATTAATTTTACCACTGAAAAGCCTCATGATCCTGGATTTATGAGAGGAAGAGTTGGCAGATAACATGCATCACAGGAATGAGCCCCAGTGCATTTTAACCCCTCTGTAGTCTCTATTCCAAGTCAATAACTGCAGAAGCAAAGACCCTCCACAGCAGCTTTTAGAGCCACCAGATCTGCTTCCATTGTCTCTATCTAGGACAGCCTAGGGTGGCACTTCTGTTACTGTTTAGCAATCTAAACCTCAGCTATTTGTATGAGTCGTCTGTTCAGGGCACTCTTGCAAGCCTTCATAAAAACATATCCAGTTTTTCAAAATCCTTTTGGTGATTTTCATTCTAATACTGGACATAGGAAGAAATTCCAGCTTCCAAAGCATCATTAGAATAATCAAATCATTTACAAACTAGAAAGACATTTATGGTATATTTCTGGTATAATAATGAACATAATTACATCCATCCGCTGCGTGAATGGGATTTTAAGAAAGAGCAAAACAAAACCTTCAAAAGTCTGGCTAATAAATAGCCATGCAATTTTTTTTTCCATGCCCAGTTGAAAAATTCAGACTTAAGGCTGGCAGAGCTGAAGTGACGTACCTGAGCCATGGAGAAGCACAGGCCTGACAGTACCATGGAATATACTCAGAACATTTATTATGGCAGAGAAAGGATGGTAGGTAACAGAAAAGCAAGCCAGCTGTGCCAGTCAAAGAACTCGTGTGTTTTGAGGAGAGTGAGGCAGAACAGAAGCAAGGCTTTTTCCACAGCAGCATCTCCATGACCTCCCTTGGCAGATTATTCCATTGTCTGATGGGACCTCAGTGTTTGACCATTTTCCCTAAAGACTTGCTGAGTGTCATTGCTCTAGATTGCCTGGAGCTCATTTTAACACATCTTCTGCATTGTTTTATTTTGAAAGTGTTTATGATATAACCATAAATATTCCCCCCTTAGTCATCTTACTGGTTGGTCAGAAAATAGAAGACTACCTGTGTAAATATATGCATTCTTGCATGAGCAGAATTTTGTATGTGCATGCAAAACTCAATTTAAATGCACAGACAACTATATATGCATTGTACACTTTTTTCCCCAACACATATGTACACTCACATATCACATGCAAGAATGTCTATTTTCTGACTATAATCTGGCCTCTCTTTTCATAGGTCTTTTTACAGAACTAAGCCTTCCTCAACACAAGATGAAAATAATGTTTTTAGTCCTCTCTTAACATTACAAGTCACTTTAAAATAATCAACAGCCCTTTATTAATACGAAAAGATGTTAAAAAATATAAAACATTCCAAATACAGGCATTAGTTATGTTCTTTTCCATAATTATTCCACAGCTGTGGAAGAGTTATGTTTGTTAATCTGAATCAATGAATCTCAGTGCTACACGCACAAGTGAATTTAGAGAAGTCTATATGTAGATTTTAAAGTTAATCTTATTTCATTAGTGTTCACCTTCTTCCCTCTTCTCACAATTCTTCAGAGTGAGTGCAATCTGGTCTAGCTTGGCAGGTATACAAAATTACCTTTATAGCACTTGACATTTACTGCCCTAAATTTCTTTGCTATTTCTGAAGTTGAATAATTAATAATTATATTTCATTCGTGCAATCTTTCCCTCCAGCCTAGATCTATATCACATTTTACTTTCCAAGTAATACATCATTCAGTTTTAAGAGAAAAAATAAAAATTTCAAGTATGATCTTGCTCAAAGATTGCTATACAACAATAAAATCCAAACAACTGTAAAATTTATACACTTGGCACAAAATAGCTGATGGATCATAAACATGGATCATAAATATATAAGGTATGCTCAAAGTTATCAGTAAAAGCTGATAGGACCCGGTCACTGGGGAAGATACCTTAGAGAGAGCAGACTGAGAACATGAAAATAATAAGAGATGCCTGTAACACAGAGTACATATTATCTAAATTTGCCACTACTAAAAAAAAAAAAAAAAGAGTTCAGAAAAAATCCAAGTATACAGAACTACTAGATTGCAGGAACCAAATTTGGTAGAATAAAGAAAGTTGGTAGATACAATATAGAAAGAAGTAGTATGAAAACCCAACATTAGAGAAGTAGCCTGAAGAAAAATGAGCAGTAGTATAAATAAAGATGTATAAAATCACCCTAACAATTACTAAGGAGCAAAGAGCTGTCCTAAAATTACACAAATTTCAGACTACTCTGAAATAATCTGCAATCACTGCTACTACTGGAACTGAAGGATTCAACTAAAATACCATTGGAGAAAGCAGAAAAGAGGGAAAGGAACAAAACAACAGGAATTACTGAAATGATTGGCTTTACAATATAACAGCAGTAAAATAATTACCAGAAAGAGAAAGAAACCCCACTGAGAAGGCATTTATATCAGCAATGAATAAAAATACCTGATATATGAAATGCCTTCTGACTTTTAAGGACTGCCACAGTGGGAGTACTTACAAAAATAATAAAGGCCTCATAAAAATACCTATTGTCAAAGGGACTGTGCATCTTGATCATGAAAGGAAAACAGCCAATAAACAGACTAGATGAAAAGAAACTGGAAATTAGATATAGGCATACAGTGAAAATAATTCTGCAGTAATTAATCTTGATTTAAAAACAAAATTCTGATTAATACTGAGCAAAGCAACAAAAATTACAGTGAGATGAAAGGCCAAATTCTTGTGAAAACAAGAAAAGACCTACCCAAATGCAACTCAGCTGAACACAGACTTTGTCCAAGTGCAACTGAGAGCTGTGGAACCTGGCTGGAAAACTGCTAGCCACAGAACTAGATAGGTTCAGATGGATACTAAAGGAGTTAATTTGGGGTTTACACTTCCTGCAGCAGTGCAGAGACTTGTACATCAGCTCAGGCACCAGCTGCAACCTTGCCACACCTCCAGAGCAGGGTAAGGGACTGGCTGCACCACTGCCAGGAGTGGGGCTGGCTCAGGCTCCCTCCACCCAGACACTCGGCATTGTAAGGTTTCCATTCCCCAACAAATACATGAAGAAAACCTTCCTCATGTGAAAATATTATATCTTACTATTACTCCTAGAAAGGCTTTCATAAGGGCTTCCACTCACAGTTGTCAATCCCTTTGGGCTTTTTCTGCTCAGCTACAGAAACAAAGAAATTTCCCCAAGAGTGGACTCAGAGGAGCTGCCTCAGGCTCCTGTCCTGGATGGTCAGCCCTGCTTTCACCAACTACACAAGGAACTTGGGGAAATGCATCTCACTGAACTCAAAGTAAAGGCATTACGTGTAACATACAGCAGTTCTTCAGAAACAGAGGGGACTTCTTCACCTCTGAACTTAGTTCAGGATTCAGAGTTGAGACCTAAGGTTTTTATTTTGTTCATTTGTTTTGCTTTTTGGGTTTTTTTAATACCTTTGTAAACTATCTAAAGAAAGAAACAAACAAGTACCTTGACCATATTCACTGGCAAATTAAGCACTGTAATTAGGAAAGTGCGAAATCAAAAGATGCGAATCATTCTCAGAGAATTTACCATAAAGTTAGCCTCTTGCACTGTGTAAGCACAAAAGTAACTGCATGCATTCTGTGACATTTGGCTAATTGTAAGTATTTTCATCCAGAGGAAAACCAGAATAAGTAAAATATCTTTTTCATGGCTTTTGTACTTTCTGCAGGTGGGGCTGCTCTTAACAGATTTTTGTTACTTTAAAATAGAAATACTTGGTTATTATCCAGGAAAATGTTAGTGCATAAAGTTATCTAATCATAATGTGTATTTCTTTCCCCCAAGAAGCTGTCTTTTCAAGTTTCCTCACTTAAAATATTACTCCTTATAAATTCTTGTCTGTGTTTTACTACAAAATCCAGTGGCCATTAGCAACGCAGAACTGTGAAGAGTTCACACAGAAAGTATAGACAGTATATAACAACTGAAATCATCTTTTCTGGCTATGGCATCTTTGAGAACACAGAATATAATTAAAACAGTGCCTTGAACTCTCTCATGGTTTATGTGGCTGAACATGAACATCTTTCTGTGCATTAAATTTATTCCTGACACTTACCTTCACAGAAACAAAGACAAAGAAATCCTCTCAGTGCTGTTTTTATGTTACTATTTCAGCCCTCAAAATACCACATCAGGGAAATCTTATTTCTCAGAAAAGCCAGCAAGCAGAATTGCCAAACCAAGTTTTCTCTGAATGTTATACAAACTGCTACTTACAATCCGAGGTTTGAAGGGTGGTTTGATTTTCCTTTGTTCTAGAAGAACCCAGTCAATTTCCTTGAAAAATGGATGCTGCTTAATCGCATCTTCCCCGTTCTGTGACGCCACACAGCCAAGTCGCTTGTTGGGATTTTTTGTCATGAACTACAGGGTGGAGAGGGAGAGGAGGGAAAGGATAAAACATGAATGGCAATATCTGGAAATCATTTGCTGCTCAATTACACACCGTAATTCTTAAAGACAAGTTTTTAGAGACAGTCCCCTTTCAGAAGGTTATTTCTTCTGGCCCTCCAAATTTCAGACGTTTCAGCCAAACTATAAGATTCAGAGACTCCAAATTTACTGCAGGAAACTCTTTCAGTTTATTATTCAGACCTCGTAATTCCATCTGACTAGAAGTGCTAAAGAAATAGTTTCTCTTTCAGCATATGTAGTTCCAGCTTTAGCCAAAAATATTAAGGAAAGAAAGATGATCTTAAACCCTTCAGAGACAGAGTGATCAGTACCTGCAGAAAGCTTCCCTTGAGAATGGGAAGTTATGTCATGTCCCCCATGACATAATTTGCACATTCTCTTTCATTTTCAGTACACGATTAGTGTCAGCAACTGAAAGTAACTGGTCTCCCATGGTGTGGTAATTTATAAATTTCTCATGTTTAAACTATTACTATTCTTGTCAGGAAAAAACTGTACAAATGGTGTAGGACATTCATATCAACTGATGGCAGCTCATAATACTTTACCTGATTTTTCTCTGTTATTTTTTCCTTCCTTTATTAGCAATTGCTCTACTTATTTCCTAATTTGTGTGGACACAGAATCCTTGCAATTCAAGTAGCAACAAATGCTGATCTTATACACACAAACACATTATAGAATTAGCTCAATAGCTTTGCTATAACTTCATATTCAGCCATTATATAACATTTTTAAATTTAGAAAAAGCATACAAAGTAAACAAAATGTAATAATTGTTCAGTGCCTTTTCAACCTATGTATCACATTATAGTACACCTCTGTAGAAGAAAACCCAAAACATAGAAAAAAGCAGATCACTGGAATACATGCCCTTGTTTTAGTACTGCAGTTATTAGGTAAGTAGCTACTTAAGCCCTTAGAATGATTTTAGATATCTAGATCATATCCATGGAATACCCTTCCTGTCATTTTAAAGGTACAACATAGATCAGCAAGGCAATTTTGTCTGTGGTTTCTGACATACATGGGCTGATCTGAAGATGATCCTTTTCTTTGGTCTTGAGTTCAACTGCTCTGCAAGTCCTTCTGCAAGTGGGCAAGTCATATCTAAACTACAGGCAATATTTTCTATGAGCAGGAGAAATAAAGGTTTTGAAAGGATTACTGTGCTTTGCTGAGGTCTCTTGAAAAACCACAAAATGCATTCCTACATTCCTCTGCTTTATTTCATCTCCAGGACTGCAGCGAGCAGGCCAGGAACCAGCAGCCACATGTATTGCAGAAACAGAACACGGAAACTACAGGATGTGCTTTTTGTACCATCTAATCCAGGTATCAAAGAAGTAAAATATGATCCTAGTATCTGCCATGTTTTATCTTTGTTTTAAACTGGAGACAGGGAAAGCATCTGGACATGTAATTTTTTAAGAAGCCCAGGACATGAAAATGTGACTAGACAGTCCAGTTTAGTGCTGTACTTCATAAACTTCATGCAACTTTGAAATGGATGATGAAAGAGAATGTACGGTAATAATGAATACTTAAACAAAAATATGCATATATGATTTAAAAATATCAAACTTCTAAAGCAGACATTTAATTCCATTAATTTAATCCCTTTCTATTTCTGAAGCAAAAGCTGACATTTATTCCCTGTTTATCACCAGCATCAACAGTGATGAAACTGTCAGGACAGATACAGCTGTTAACTGCACTCTGCTGAAGAGATGGTTGCAAATGGAGCTGACAGCCATAGCCATAAGCCTTTTTATTTTCCCATACTAATGCAGGACCCTCCTTCTCTGAAAGAAGAAACCTTTTAGGATCAGCATTCCTACTGACTTAACTGATAACAGGACAAAATGTTGCTTAGGGCCTGAATCAAGGATCATTTGGCATCCCAAATTTTGCTTCTTGAAATAAATCACACTGCTTAAAAGCAGAGTTCTGCTTCTGTAGCCAGAGACTGTCATCCCAGCACACAGGGAACTCACACTGCAGAGACAACATCTCTCCATTGCTTGGGAAGAAGCAGAGAGCCAATTTCAATGAAGAATTGTTTTCCTTACTACACAGGAAAGAATTTAAATAGCAATTCCTGTCAATTCACAGAAACAGGACTAATAAGATGTGTGAATTTTCATGGGATAAGAAACATGGTGCCTTGTAATAATGAGCTTTAATATCATCCTCAGTGTTTTGTTGGAAATAACAGGAAAACTGTTTCTTCAGAAAATAGGAAAACATTGTTACTTAATACAAGAGAATGTCTTCTTATTAAACTTTCCTTACATGGTGTTTGAAGGAGTGTAAAAATACACAGTTTCAAAAGAATAAAACTCATGTCTCAAAGCACAATGTGAGGAAATGAAGTGTTCCAAAGTTAATCCCTTGCTACCATTCAGCACTAAAATACATAGACGCCTCTTTCTTCCCTCTGTTTTTCCTGTTCTTCATATGGACAAGTATCAGATGAAGAACACAAGTTTCAAGCAGGTTTCACACCATAGATGTGTAGGCAGCAGGTTGCTAATCATAATAATGTGTTTTATTTGTGGTGTAAATTGCCACAGGTCCATTAAATTGTATCAGTTGATGACTAAAAGGCTATGACTACAACAAGATACAAATCACCATTCCTACCATCAAAATGCAGGTCTAGGAAAAGAGTCTCAGACAGTTCTGCAGAAAAGTCAGCTTTAAAAGAAAATCCCCTGGACTACAATGAAAATCAGATGTAGGTATGAAAACTGACAACAACCCTTCCTTTACAATGTGCCAAAATAACCCCTGAGCCCTGGATATAAGCCTGAACTCTGCAGCTCAAGTCCAAATATTTTAATTGCTGAAGTAAAATAATCAAAGGGTCTGGAAAAAGAAATGGATACATGAAAGCATCATATGAGCTAACAAAAACTAGTCAGGAATAAGTACTAATAAATTACTACCAGCAAGAAAAAATCCTCCATGTTCTCACTACAGTGAATGTAGCAAAAGAGATACTTCAGCTAACATTTCTGAGAGGTTAACTTTGACTTCTGCTTTGAATCACTGCTAGAGCATCTCTCTTGCTCAGCTAGAAGGAGCCTGAAGACATTATCATTAAAAGGTCAAGATGAGAATTTCTGCAGAATGTGCTGTCCACTGGTGTTAAAATCACAATTTGTTTATGTTTTATATATAATTTCAAGATAACCCTGTATGAAGATCTGTGCAGGATTTTATACTATCAGCTGCCTTCTTAATTGAAAGTCTCCCTTATTCCAGATGCTGAAAGTAAAATACGTGGAAAGGCAGAAATTTTCCAGTTTCAAAGATGGTGGAAAAATTTGAATAAATAAAAATCAAGGTTTTTTTTAAGCCAAAAATCCTCCTCAGGTTTTCAAACCCGAGGGATGGCGATTGGCATATTGCTTCTGCATTGTTTGGCTTTTAATTTTAGGATGATACTAGCACAGAAGGAAGAATTTATGTCAGTGTCATAGTAATGAATGACTTTATAAAGATAGTCTAAAAACTGAATTTTCCCAGTAGCACATATTGGCTGATTTAAAAAATTGTGGCATTTGGTGACACAAGTTGCTGTTAAGTCACCACTCATACTGAAAAATCCCAAACAATCACACTAAAGTAAGACTGCCTCTCATGTGAACTATAAAATAGAACATGCAGCTGTAAATAAAGGGCTTTCAACCCTTCTTGATGACAGGGGAAGAAAGGCAAAGGGACAGGAAATTTTGTAAGCGGGTTAAATAAAAAACATTCTTTCTTTAATTACAGAGTGCTTCTCCCGCTCTGGTGATGGGAGCATGCAGCATATAAAGTGTCAAAGTGATAGCACAGTTCTAGCTGGTTGGGTTTTCCCTGAAACATGAGTCTGCAGTACACAGATTTATACAGTGTACAACTGCGTGGAATACAAACATTCTGTTCCTTTCCCACAAGCGGTGTAATTTATCCCAGGCCCCATTATCCTAATAGTGGCACTCTGAACTGTGCTTGAACTCCCAGTGGTGACTGCTCTCAACAACTTTCAGCAAATTCAGTTTTAATCAAGGAAAAAACCCAACAAACCAACCCTCCAAAAACCCACGAGGAGGAGGAGGAAAGCAAGTAATGGAAGACTCACAGCTTTTAAAATGCTGACAGCTTCTTTACTGAGCCAGACTGGATACAATACATCATCATGAAGGATGGATTCAAAGAGATCATCTTCATTGTCAGCTTCAAAGGGGGGTTGTCCAGCCATCATTTCGTACATGAGAACACCCAG
>VZTT01060862.1:4012-46595 GCA_013400855.1 Buphagus erythrorhynchus
GGAGCAGAATTAAACAGAATTTTTAGAATTCTTTTTCAGAGTTACAAAAGTATTAATTCTTAAATACCTTATAGGCTGGTCTTATTTCCTTGAAAGTAACTTTCAGGGCATTCCTCTTATCAGCATGTGCCCAAGTAACATTTTGGTTTCAAAACACATCTATATGAAGAATTAGTTTCAAATCTGAAGTTGCAATTTAAGATTCAATATAAAAACTGAAACATATATTTAAATATTAAACTGAAATACAAGACAGTTGCATGCACACAAAGTGTTTTGTGGGACTGTTCGGGTTTTTTTTAAAGCCTACTTTATTTGCCAGAAGATTTTTGCTCCGTTAATCCTCACAAAACCACCTAAGCTTGGAAACATTTGGAACACAAAATACTCTTTATATAAGGTTTAATATTTAACACATTTATGTAAAGGTACTGGCACAGGGTTGTATTTTATACTAGTGGCCACATTACATCCAGCAACATTTCAAAGGGTTCCAATTTGACATCTTTGTTAACCAGTTTTCTGTCGGTATGCCCCAGAGTAGCAAAACAGATTTTCAAATGAAGAGACACTGACAGACATTAGAAACTTTTGCACTGTAAAAGAGTATCTCAAAAATTGATTTTAGGACTCAGAAAATTTTGAGCAGCTTCGTACGGCCAAGTTGGACAGGACGTTAGGCAACCTGCCATGGCAGGGTACTGCCTTAGCTGATCTTTAAAGGTCCCATCCAGCCCAAATTCTTATATGAATGTATGTGTGGAAAAAAATTTTTTTGACCTGTAAAAGTATTCAACTACATAAGTTTAGTTGCCTATATAAAGGCAGTATAGAAAACCTGTATGCACTTTTTATATGTAAGTATCTGTTAAAATACTTAATTCTTGTCATATCATGTGAGAGGAAATAGTAACAACTCAAGAGACTAGCAGCAGTACTCAAACTTACCATCGAATGTTGGGATTCTGAGAAATTATATCTCTTTCCAAAGCTTCTACTAAATCTTTGTCATATCCAGTGCTATCAAATTTCTTTGGTTCAGACTCTGAAATCTCAGATGTGGATTTGTTCTACATATAAAGGATATAACAATGTAAATACATAACAATGGTTATGCTACTAATGAATTTTTACCACAAGTCCACAACAGCATCCTATTTTTAGAAGGTGGCAACATAAACCAGCATGAAAATGATGAAGCATTCATATTACAGCTGGCACTGCAGGATGGATCTGTGTGTTTCACCCAGATTTCTGTACTGCCCTGGTTCCACTTCCTTCTCCGCAAAGCCAGGATATTGCACTGATACAGTTTCTTTGTTTTGGTACCTAATCAAAACTGCATACACCCATCCCAGTGTAACAGTTTCTGTCTCTTCTCCCACACAAGTCTGTAACTATCTGAGACACAGTAGGGGAAAATTACCTGTAGGACTGGACTACAAAGTGTCACACAGAGTATCCAAATTCTCAAAGTGTCATAAATACGCCATGTATGTGGGACACAAAAAAAAAAAAAAATTAAGCATGACTTCTATATGTAGAATGAGCAATGGGGATCTGCAGGGAGACCATAGGAATAAAACCAGAGCTAATTAACTGATACAGAAGCATGGATATGAACAGCAGAGAAGCAGCTCTGCAACAGAGTTGAAGCAGAGAACCTACATAGTTGAAAGGGCTCAAACAGCAGAGACCATGCAACTGAAAGGAAATAAAATGCACTAGACATACCCTGGTTTTATACATTTAACANTCTATATGTAGAATGAGCAATGGTGATCTGCAGGGAGACCATAGGAATAAAACCAGAGCTAATTAACTGATACAGAAGCATGGATATGAACAGCAGAGAAGCAGCTCTGCAACAGAGTTGAAGCAGAGAACCTACATAGTTGAAAGGGCTCAAACAGCAGAGACCATGCAACTGAAAGGAAATAAAATGCACTAGACATACCCTGGTTTTATACATTTAACAGCAAGCACTGGTGATGGCAGAACAACTGTAAAAGAGAAAAACAGACCTATCCTGTCTCTCTGTGGGTATATTCTGATGGAGAGAGGATTACCACTCAAAGACAATCTAATTTAGCTCCTAATAAAAGTAGTAGTTTACACAGATAAACAATTCCACTCTTGTAGATTATACTATCTATCTATCTCCACAGGCCATGACATCTTGCCACAACTTAAGGCTGCTGAAGCTAACAAACTATTGCATGGATATTTGATTTATTTAGACCCTGAAAAAATATGAACCTATTGTTTCCTGTATGGTCATCTGCTAAATTTATAAAGACCAGAGTACAAAGCAAAAATTAAAGCACTCTGATTGCCAAGAACAGATCGTAGTACAAGTATACTGGGTTTTGTTCGCTTACAACTGAAGAGTATGGAGTTACAACATAGCTTCAAAAGAAAAAAAAAAAAAAAAAAGCAAGGGTCTCATTTAATGATTNGTCTCATTTAAGGATTAAGTAAATCTTGTATGCTTTGGAAGAGGCAAGTCAATCTTGGTTTAAATTATACTCAAAGCAACTAGGCCACAAGGACATCCCATGTGAATGAGCTCCACCATGCTCTGCTTCAGAAATTCAGTGTCATCATTTCAAACAACTGCTTTCAAGTTGCAGTAAACACATCATGGAATCATAGAATGGGGCAGGCTGGAAGGGACCACAGCAAGTCATTTGCTCCAGCCTCCATGCTCAGGCAGGTTCATCCCACAGCACATGGCACAGGATTGTGTCCAGATGGATCTTGAGTATCTCCAGTGAGGGACACTCCACAACCTCTCTGGACAATCTGTTCCAGTGCATGGTTACCTACACAGTAAAAAAGTGCTTCCTCATGTTCAGGTGGAACTTCTGTGCATCAGCTTCTGCCTGTTGCCTCTTGTCTATTGCTGGGCACCACCAAGAAGAGGCTGGAAACATCCTCTGGCACCCACCTTCAGATACATTTACCAGATCCCAGCTTCGCAGAGCGACTGTTTGTTTTTAATTAATCCATAACCAATACTGTGCACAAACAAAAGACACCTTACAAGGTGAGATTTAAACTGACATGAACAGAAGAAACATTTTATAGGCATGTCATTTTATAATACACTCAGCAGAAAGAAAGCACAACTGAGTTTCTCAACTCCATGAAGTTATTTGCAAGTTTACCTTTTCCTCTTTTCCTTTGTTTTGCTGATCCTTTTTTTCCCGGCTGCGGACTGCCTTCCCTTTATCGTTGGGGTTTCTAGAGGATGGACGGTGAGAGCCTCTGACAGCTGCACTTACACGATTACTGTGACCTCTGCAATCACTGCACGGAGCAGACAGGCGCTTCCTGGGTCCTGGCGAAGGTCTAATTAGTTGTAACATATGCAAAAAGCCTCAGTGTAAAGCCACTGGTGAGCACTACACAACCAAATCAACTGGTTACAAACTAAAAAGCCATTTTGCTCAAGATAAAAATCTGTATGTCAGAAACAAGACAGGTATTTTTAGATAGTGACTAAAAATCTATTTTCCCTATGCCACAAGCTCAGTGTCTACTTGCTTAAACCAAGTGCCTTGCTTTGTATATTTCATCTGTAGAAGTAATATGGAGCTTAGAAAAAATTAACAGACGAACAACAATTTGACAATACAGCTGAAGTAATCTAACAGTCACTTTCTGTCAAAATGCACAGTTCTGTGTCTGCTTTGCACGTACTCCTATCCCCTCCCTCATGCTACCACAGGAATGTGTTAGAACCTCCACTGAACCAGGTCAGGTAGCTACTCACAAAAAAAAACAGAAAAAAACCAAACAAAAAAAACACTAGACACACAGAACAATGTCTTCAGCATCCTGAACCAGCTAATTAATGCCAACAGAGACAAAAGTGAAACAAAAACTCAAAACCAAGAACCAAACAACTCAGGCAATAGTGTGTGGGGGGAAGCTTGACATTAGTCAGGACTATGTAAGATAAAACCCCCAGAACATTCTGGATTAAGGTGCCTCAAAATGACACCTCCTTCACCACAAATGGTGTCAAGCTGCTGGTGTGAGTGTTACACATCTAAGTTCAAGAACAAAAATGACACCACAACAGGCTGAAGCCAAAGCACACTTTGTCCTGATAAATATTAATTTAGGCCTTCAGGTTTCCTCTTACCTACGTTCAGCAGGTACTGGCAAAGACCAGACTTCTGCATCATGAGCTGGTAATTCTTGTTGCGAGGCTTTCAATGGAGTATTGTCTAGTTTAAAACTCTCCAGTGTTTTCATTATATCTTTCACATGCTTAGCTTCCACACTTATCTCCTGCCAAACCTGATAAAAAAAAAAAAAAGGTAGATTAAGCACATTGGAAATAAGTTTGTTAACAGTCCTCTGTTCAAACCCATGTAATGCCTGGATGGATTCCACAGGTTTAACAAGCTACCTAATTCGACTTCAATAAACAAGAATTACACACATTAAGAATTAAGGAGGTTTTCTGCCTTCCTCAGCACATTTAAATAACAAACAAAGAGATTTTGGATTTAAACATCAAAGAGACTTTTGACAAATTTTGCAGATTAAATAGGTATGGCAGAACCTAACAGACTAAATATCAATCAAAAGCACCAACCTAATTGGCAGAATATCAATGAAATAAAAGAGGGATTTTGTTGAGGACAAATTATCAACCTGCTATTAAGGACCTTAGTCTCACTGAAACATTGAGGGAAACAAGACCTGAATGATACCAGGCTAAAAAACTTTAGCATAACAGGGGTACTCATCAGCATAGCTGTCAGGGCAGACAGTGCAGTGGCTCCTCAGAGACATGTTCCATTGACTGTTCTGCCACTAACAGACAAACAAGTCATAAAGATGACTTAAACAAGTCTATTTTCCCTCAAAACTTCCCAGGAAAGTGCTGTTTACCTGCTGCCATTTCTGTTGCAGATAGGTATCTCTCACAGAGTACAGATATTTATTCATCTGGTCAAGAACTCCCTGGTAGTAGACCATTGCAGAGTCATAATTTCCCAGTAAGGCATATTCACGGGCCAACTTCACATTCTCAATGATCATAACAAGGCTCATGTTCAACATGAAGCTGAAAAAAAAATAGGAAATATTAAGGAAGTAAAAAACCAACAGAGTACTGAAATGATTTTTTGCAAGTATTTTCATATGCTTATTACCTCACTTGGCATATCAAAACATAGAAGCTGAGAAAATGCTGGTTACCAAAAAAAGGCCTAAAATTAACGTCATACGTATAAATAAGATAATTGATGTTCTATTAGTAGAAATTAAACTTTTCATGTCACAGCTTTGTTTCTTGTCATGAAGATTCTGTCAAAAAGCCCATGTAAGATACGTAGATTTAAATGCCTTATTACAAGTCACAATCGCATACCCTCTAACTCTTTATTCTACCGTAAGATAAATTAGTATTTTACTGCACCTGGCCTGTGCTGTGTGGTTTAAAAAAAAAAAAAAAAAAACAAAACAAAAAACACCAAACAAGCAATAAATCAAAGCCCTTCTTCCTAATGCATTATGTTTCACTAATTTTTTTTCCCCTTAACATTCTGTGCATATGAATTTTAATAGCCTAATTTTGCATTGTGGAATATACTATTCTTCCATTAGCTTGATTTTAAAATTCTTCAATTTAATTTCATGTTTCTTTGAAACAAATATCCACCTTCCATGCCTAGCTTGCACCTTCCTATCACCTTCATTCTTACACCTAAAAAGAAATCCCTGAAAAACATCCAGACTGCTTAACTTATCACTGAAAGGTAAGCAAAAGCCACAATTGAACATTTAGCGTGTGGCTACCCATTTTATTTAACGTATTGTTCGAACCATGCTGGTTTTCCCTGTCAGTGGTGCTTGTTTGTGGTTTTTTGAAGCAAACATCATAAGACTGTGACTACTTCTACTTTGCAGCACTAACAGAATCTGAGCTTTTAGATTAGATTAGCACAGAAGTATTATTTATACAAGTACAGTAGAAGTAGTAGAAGTAGACTCATTCTTTACAGTGCCACTGTCTATAGAGCAGAAGTCCCACATTATTGTCAGTGTCTTGTACACCCCATCCCCTTCTTAAGATACTCGTGCTGTCTCTACTTTTCTTGTCTCTTACACACCAAGAATTTCCCCACTCTCCTCATAACTTCCTAACCAGGCACAGAAAATATTAAAATCAGCAAAAACACGCCTGCAAGAGAGTCATCCTGCTCTCATTTTGGTACCTGTACCCAGTGCCAGGAAGAAGCAACTGCAGACAAGCAATTCCAGCTAAGCCCTGGGATGAAGCATACTTGATACAGATCAACTATTTAAAGAATGTAAGAGGCACTGAATTCACATGCGCAATAAACAGACTTAAGACTGAATACATTTCAAGACCAGGTCAGGGTCGAGTTCGGACACATTATCAGAGGTTTCAGAAGCCACTCTTTACACATACCTGCCAACCTATTGCTAAAATGTGAGCTCTCCATTGTAAAGAAGGGCTGCTAAGTACAAATCAAACATTTTAGGGGTTTCACTCCTTTTTATGTCTCCTTCCCAAGTAGTTTCATGCACAGAAACACAGCTCAGGCATTCCTGAGCCAACATCCTTTTCTTTTTTTGCTTCCTTCCCCAGCTTCCCTTGGAGCAAATAGCTGCTGTCAAAATTTTCAGTCCAGAACAGCAAAACTCTGGCAGCAGAGGAGCTGAAGACAGGCTTCTGAGAGCCCACACCCATCCCTGCAGAGGGGGCCCGTGGGGGTGAGCAGGAAAGCTGCTATCACAGAACCTACAGGGCGTCATCTCACTCCGGCCAGAGACTCGCCCAGCTGGCCATGATGTCTACAAGCTGATACAGCTAATGTAACCACCAACTACAAAGACTAACATATCCCAGGCTAATTAGGCTTTGGAGACACGGTTTGGCTTGGGAGTTTTGCTGGTTTTAAGCTCAGGAAAAGAAAGAGCCTGAAGATGTTTGTCAGCTGCTGTATGGATCATCACACAGATGTTAACCAAGTTTTCCCTGCTGTATTTAGGAGCAAGCTTTTCCACTCCTGCTCATCCTACCAGATACACCTGTTTGCCTGTCCTGAGAATTCAAACCGATGACTAACATCACTGAAATCACAAGTTGAGCAAGATGCTAATAGACATTTTAAAAATCAAGTAATAGCAAGTTACTAAAAGCAAACTAGACTCTTAAATACAGAAGGAAGTCATAGGTAACTTTTTTTCACTGAATGCTGCAGAGCAACCCAAGCAGAACAGCAACTTTATATACACAGAAAAAGAAAAAAAAAAAGCTTGTAAGAATAGTTTTCACCTGGAAATGCAAAAACAACTAGAATAAAAAAAACAAACTAAAGAGGCTAAGTCAGAAACATACGAAAGCTTGGGATCAAAAGGATAGCTCTGCACATAATAAAAGAGTCAATGACATTTTCAGGTTAGAAAGGGCAGAGAATGTAAGGACAGAAAGTAGAAACGGATATGTAAGCAGAATAAGCTGGCAACTCGAGGAAAGAAAAAAAAAAGAAAAAATAAGGTACTCACTCAAGTTTATAATGCTATTGGAATCTACCTGTTTCATCAGTGCTATTGAAAATGCAAGATAATTTGGTTTAAACCAGAAAACTAATTTAATTTGTTGCTTCATCTTGACTCATGAGAGCGAAAGAACTTGAAGTGGCTTCCAAATACAAGGCTCTTGAGTACAAGTGAGGCAGAAAAAGCTGCTGGCTCTGCTTATGTCTGGACAAGCCACTGCTGCTGCCACTTGACTTCAGGCAGTGCCAGAGCTGATACACTAAGGATAGTCCATGGGTCTGCAGCACTCCTAAGTGAAGATGGTAAAGCAGTTCTAAGGGGGAAAAAGAAGAGTTAGAGCACTAATCTGTAGATCAGTAGATTGAAGAAGACTGAAGTTTGTGGCAGAAGGTCAGAATATACTGGGGCAGCTCAGCAGGGTGGAGGACATTGGGAGAAGCGTGACTACACACAAATCCAGAGTTAAACCAGAACTGAAGGGATTAAAACTCTCACAAAACTAATCCTGCACTACTTAATAATTTTTAAAGTGTGTACTTAGCAATATCACATGTGTTTACAAATACTTGGTGCTATCACGTAACAGGATGTCAAAGCAGCAGGTCTGCACTTATCAGCCACAACCTTTCCATGAATCATGACCAGTGGAGTTATCTAGGTTCCAACAGCTGCTGGAAGAGTGAAGAACTCATAAAGTTTACAGTGAACAGGATAAAAGAAAAATAACCTAAGCACTTTGTCTTGCAAGTTTAATTCTTCACTGTGTACAAACACACAGACTTCACAACAATAATAATCACTCTTCACACAGCTGTGAGTATATAAGGTTCCCTGAAATTAACCCATCTCTAGTTACAAAATACATTTTATCATTTGCTCCAACGACCTAAAATATTTCTAGAGTTTAGAATAGCCAAGTGTAGCAAGGGTTGAACCTAACAAAAGCTTGTGAGAATGAGGTTTTGGAACTTATTTTTGTATTTCATTTGAAAGATACCAGCCTAATCATTATCAAGAAAACACCGGGGATACTTCATGTTTTCCATAATAACTTCAAGAAATCATGAGTAGAAATGACTGTATGTAATTTCTGTTCACAGCCATATGCCAGAATCCAGGAACACTGCATCAATCCTGTAACACAAAGAAGTCCCCCAAACTTTAAAAAATAAAAGAAGAGATTGATGTCCAGATATTAAAAATGAATATTAACACTGGAGTGTGTAAAATACTTCCAAGGAGTTCCTTGCTCCAACCTTAATGTCTGGACTAAGCCAGAGCCTGAATTTTGGCAGAACGCACACGTTTCCATTATTTCATCCTGCTATACAGGCTCTGACATCAAAGCAACCGTGTAATATTTGCAAAGTTCTCTTGGCAAGAGAGACGAGAAAAAACCACCCCAAAGTAACAGCTTTCAGGAATCAGGAATTTTTACTGATGACACGATGGCCTGCATCACCTCTGAGTTCCCTTTCACCTTTAACACTCTTCTTCATAACATCCACTGCCAGCAACATTTGGTATCAACAAGTGACTGCGTTGATTACTTGGGAAGAGGGGCTGCCAGACTTACTGGATACTAAACAAAACGGTTCTCATGCAGTTGCTGCATTTAACAGTAATAGCAGCCACAAACATAAGCACGGCTGGCAGTTTGTGCAAAATAAAAAACATTTTTAAAATCAATGACCAGCTAGAGATACACCTGGCATGTGATTTTATGTTTTCCAGGCTAAGCCTTTCAGAAGGCTTTATTAAACAGGCTACTTTCTCCTCTCTTCCTTCTTTTTGATGATCAATGTTAAATTAACAAATTTCTCTGGAAGTTTAGAGAGATCCCCGGCTGAACAGATATGTGGAATTGCTGCCTGCAGCTTCTCTCTATCTGGAGAGAAAACTTTCATCATCGCAGATTACCGGACGTTAACAGGGTTGCGGGGCCGCAACAAAGCAGGTGGAGGGAGAAGGGAGACTTGGGAAGCAGAGCTCGGTGCCCGGGCCAGTGCCGCAGCCCCAGAGCGCAGCCGGGAGGGTTGCGGGGCCGGCCGCACCGGCCGCACACCTGAAACAGCAGACGGCGATGCCCCGTGCGGCGCCGAGCACGTGTGAGCCGCAGCCCCCACATCACGAGCTCCGTGCCGTGGTCCCGGCTGTCCCGACAGCAGCCCCGGCCGCGGCCCCTCGCCCAGAGCAGCCGGAGCCCGCCCGTGCCCGGGAGCGCTCGGGGTGGCCCCGCCANCGCTTCTTCCGCCCCCTTCCTCCTGCAGCGGCTCTGGCCCCGCCCCAGCCCGGCCCTGCCCACCGCCTCCTCCCGCCGCCGCCGCCGGCAATTTTTGAAGGCAAATCCGGCTGCGTCACTTCCAGCCTGCTGGGACGGGGCAGAAGGTCCACCCGGCCGGGCCGGCGGGGAGTTGGTGTCAGTTTGAGCGTTATTACTGAAAGGGACGAGCTGATTTTGTTTAAAATTTTAAAAAGCAGCGGGAAAAAAAAAAAAATTAAGAAGGCTGCGGGAAAAACAGCAACTGCATTGGCCGGGAATCGAACTCGGGCCTCCCGCGTGGCAGGCGAGAATTCTACCACTGAACCACCAATGCCTGACTGGTAGAACTCTTCTGCCTTCGTCACTCAAAGGTGACAAACGCGAAATTCCCTGCTCCATATGCCTACCTGAGGTCCTGCCCTGGTGGTCGAGGGCTTTCCTTCGGCTATTTCCTTTCTGTAACTCACAAATGTGAGTTTTGCCCACTGAGTACGAAGCACCCACTTTTATCTATATGTTCTTTGCTTGGGACTTGTCTGCACCTCTTCAAACTTTCATAGATTGTGTTGTTCTGGGGAAGAAAACGCATATGAGAGTGCTGAGGAAAACCTGCTTAAGAGCGAAGTCAGACCAGGAAACTGCCCTTTAAGTGTCCCTGATGGAGCAGTACCTCGTCACCTGTCTAAATAGACTCAGCTGCTTAGCAACAAATAGGATCTAAAGGCTGGGCACAATGCAGGAGGTTTATGATAGTCCTTCAGGGTGAACTCCAAACCCCCACAGCAGTCATCCGTTAATTAAGTACATCACATCCATTTTTACTCGTCTCTCGTTATTCTGTTTCTACCCATTCTTAAATTGGCAGTTTTAGTCCATCCCTTTAATGAGTGTTGACATTTGAAACAATCATTCCTACATTACTTCAGCTGTAAAGACACAGAAAACTGCTGATGAGTTTCTAAAATGTTAGATGTATCACATGATTAGGTTGATGAGAGCTGGAGGAATTTCCTTTCTCTCCTTTGTAGGTGGGCTAATGAATAAAAAACGGTGCTGTACTTCCATAACCTCCTCCCCAAATGTAGAATTAGGATATAACTCAGTCTCTCCAACAGTACATTTGTTTCTGCATTAGCACTTTGAGATGTGCACTTAAAGGGGATTTTCATAAAGACAAATATAGATGAAAGCTGTGATACATGGTCCTTTTAAGGAACAGCTTCATGGTACATAATGTATGCATAATAAATAATAAAAACAGTAACAGTAATTAATAAGATTTACTTATTTTGATAAAAGAGGCAGCAGAGGACGTGGAAAGAACACCAACAACTTGAACTCTTGAACATCAACATGTATACTTTTGAGAACAGGTTACAAACATGAGGTGATAGCCAAGTAAATAGCATTCCTGCTGTTATATTTGTGCCATTTGATTGTTAAACAGTAGAGCTGTTGCAGCATAAACAGGACTTGCAGAAGAGGGATGTGAAGGACAGAAAAATAAATGCAACTGGGCAATTAGTGTTTACATTTCATGTTTGACTAGTCAAAATAAGAATGTGATTTTCACTTCTTGTAAAGATTCAGTGTGGGGTTTATTATTCCATCAAGTGCTACACTACAGAAACCAATTCTGAGAAAACAGGAACACTTTCTGTAACTCAGGAATGTCACCAACTACCAGTAGCCAATAATTCAGTCACAAGAGCTGGAATTCTTTCTCTTATTCTGAAATAACTTTTAAGAAGGTGTCAGTGCAACCACTCACTCACATCCCATTCCCCATGTCAAACACTCATGCTGTGTGTTCAGTCAGCAGGGGCAAGGAAGCCTCCACTGCTGGGCACTGACAAACTGGATACCTGGCACTCCTGGACGAAGGGGATGGATGCTCCAGTGTATCTACTGGAAAAATCAGCAAAGATGCACATTCTCTTCATATGAACATCAGGAATCCTGGAGACCATGGTCCAAGCCAAGACCCCATAAGCCCCTAAGACCCAAATCTGCCAATGGGCATTCAGAGATCACATGGCACATGTGTAGCTGGATTGCAGGAGACTTGGCAATAGGGGATGCCCAGGTCATGATTGAGACAAGTAAAGAACACTCAAAAAACCAGTGAATAACTTATTATGGCCATGAGATAACGTGGGATTGTTAAGTTTACTAGCTAGACACAGAATAAATGAATGATCCGCTTAAGCAGAATTGTGGGATGGTCTATGTATTTAATTGGAGAATCCAAAAGAACTGACAGTCTTATAATACAAAAAAGACATTGTATATACATATACACAGAGAATATGTCTATATATATCTATATAGATATATATAAATCAGTAAACTTGAATAGTGCCTTTATCATGAGCATCTTAAGGCATTCAAACATTTTACTATGACATTGACCCAATTCATTATCTTTTTGCTTTGGCTGAAATAAAGCAAACAGATTTAAAGGTCTGATCTGAAACACCCACAACATCTGAAACAAAAGCCTAATAGTATCTTCAGTGACAGCAGCATCATCTAAGAACCCACCCACTGCACTGCCTATCAGCTGAATAATATTAAAAAAGAGTCTAAATAAATCATTCCCACTCACAGTTTTTGCAACAGCGGAAGATACATCAGTCTCAAAGAGACTTTCTAGCCATATATTCTATAGATTCTATTACAAATTGAGGATAGAAAAGATACAGCAAGAGGGCCTGCCCGAGGATAGAATGCCACTGAATATCAAATAATATTTACAGTACAAGTTATAGGATTATAGAACATTTTATAAATACAATTAATATGTATACAAGGGCACATAAAAGAGAAACTTGTTTTCATGCTTTACAAAGTAAAAGTAACCTGAACTAAAACTTACTGCAGAATTCCACAGCTGCTGGCTAGGAGCCTCTCTTCTCCACTGCCTGTACAAAACAATCCCCATTATAGGTCACCAGTGAAACACCCATGTTTTAAGCAGCAACTATGAAGAATCTCAACAGACTCTGAATCTATGTATGAAACATCAAGTTTCAAAACATGGGTAAGGCAGAGCATGCTGGAGAGTTGTGACAACATACACGTGTAACTAACTTTCTCAGAGGAGAACCAGGACTGTAATGAACTGCACTTTTTGCACAGAAACACATAATACTGCAGCATATAGGTGGCAAAATTCAAACAAGGTACATTACAATTTCTAACATGTGATATTAGAAAATGCCAGAAGCATCTACCAAATTCTAATGATGTGAGCACTTCCTGTATTTGTTGAAAAAAGGCAAAAGAATATTTAGTATTTCAATACTTGCGCATGTCCTTAAAAGAATCAATAATTTCCTTTAATAAAAGAAATTGGTTTTTCTTTTTAGACCAATGGTGCCTTTACAGGACACTTTTATATCCTTTTTTAGAATAATTTTTAAATTGCCTAAGATCAGTAATAGTATTAAATAGGAATATACCATAGTATAGTGCAGGCAGAGGAGATACGTACTCAGATGAAAAGGCAATTCTAAGAGTCAATTTAATGAACTGACATTATTTTCTCTGCACACTTCAAAAATGGTGAGGCAGGCTTGATTAAATTACCTTTAACCAGCAATATATTATACTTTGCTCCAAGACAAGTAGACCAGTTTTACTGGGATACTTACTATGAAGGAGGATAATCTCTGAAGTTTATTTACATGAAAAGCAATCTTTTTTACATAATATATAAAATGGAGTAGTTATGCACTGCAGCCATTTTATAATAATTAAGCTAAATGAAATTAATCTTAAAAGCTACTCTATTTCAACAGCTGTGGGAAAGGCAGAACAGGAATTGTTTTATTAAGCTGCAAACTCATTTTCATTATAGAAAGCAACTAACTAACTACTTGTTTGAGAAAACAACTTCTCATAACCATCTTCTAATCATTATTAACACTTCAGTAGAGGGGTGAACTTCCACAAACATTTTCTTCTGTGACAAAGTATGTTTAGAAGTTTCCTCACTGCCAACCTGCTGAAGGTTCCTCAGTTACGTCAAGATAAAACATTTTTGGACCACGCTAGAAACTGGACCACTCATGACCACACTTACAAGAAAGGAAACTCCAAATGCTAACCAAGAAGCACTTTCTTCACTGATCCAGTATTTAGGACAGTACTAGAGACAGTTGCACTGGCACAAATAGAGACACTGGACTGGAGCACAGAAAGAGAACAAATGGCCATAAGCAAACAAACCAGCTTGTTGAGAAAAGTAAACTGGTAACTGATGTTTGCTTCAAGAACAGCTATGAACATCAGTTTCATGATGTTTAGATAGCTGCAAGGCCAGTGCAATGGCACAAATAATTTAGGAAAGCAGTAATGCTTACATGCATGTTATTAGATTATCCACTGGAATTCAATTCCAAGGAAGAAGAAATGTTTCAAAAGACATTAAGTTTACTAAAAATAGTGCATTTTTTTTAATCACTGTGTTTATTTTAGGAAAAAGGATGGAGACAAAAATGTAATTCTTTCTGCCTCTCAACACTAACTCCTGGTCTTGTCTGAGTAAAGCTGCATAGAGTGATGTTCCCATCCCTACTCCACGTACCCTCAACAGGTTCCGAATCTCTCACCATGAGACCCTAGGAGATACCTGAGCATTTGCTGCTGGAAATTATGGAAGCAGTAATGCGGAAAGCAGCAGGCACAGCTGTAAGTTCCTAATTCTGTTCTGATTCAGGCTGTGAAAGATAGAGCACTGAAATTGTACTTGCCAGCTCAGACAGACCTGTGCACAGCCCTTCTCCTCAGTGCTTGTGTAACCAGGAGGAAAACTGTTCCATCCAAGGGAAATGGGTCTCCACAACAAGTCTCAAAAGTCATAATTTATAATCTTTTCCCATTACTATCTCAAATTTATCATAAAGACACTACTGCAGAGTAGTGTCATAAAGACACTACTCAAGAATTTATTTTTCAAACTAAAAATTCCAACTACAGCAGCACTGTACCCACTTCACAGTTTGACTGTAGTCAGAAAATTGAACTAGATTTCAGAAACTGTTGTTTCTAAGGTTTCTTTTCCCCTTACATCTATAGAACTGATGACAGGAGACAATCAAGGTGTTTCTGAGTGAACAGTCCTGCTTTGAGAGTACCAGTCCCAAGCTACAGTGTTACTAATATCAAATCCAATTACTATTTAATAAAATACTAGTTCTAATGTTTTATCATCTTACAATCATACTATAGCCAAGACTGACACTTTCTTGTTTCAAAGCTGAGAACTAGGCCCACAGAGCTGGAAACATTTCACCAGATAGGTGGCTGTTTTTCCAACACTGTGAATAAGGCTAAATACAGTGAGAAGTGAGGGTACAGCAGCCTTCTTTTTTCTCTTCAGAAATGTATCAGAGAGCTTTATTAGCATAAAGTAGGTGTTATATTTGGTCAATGCATGGAAAAACTGTGATTAAAAATTCTGAAGCAGAGATTTGTTCTCTAAAATTATTCAATATATGTATAAATAGATACCAGCAATCTTAGGGGAAAAAAAAAATCACTATTTCCTATTTTGAGTACTTAGAGTACAGAGGACCAGTAACAATATTCAAGTGATTTTTTTTTTTTACCTAATATCAATTCTCTTCTAAATTAAACAATTAACATCACTGGAATAAATTAATTTTTGAGAAGGATTTCCCTGTATTCTGGGGAAACAAAATGTACAGAGAGGGAAAGTGAAGAAATAGGATTTTTAGCATTAAAAAAAGCGTGCACATATTTACTCTAGCAATCTTCTTTCAATTCTCTTAAAGGAAGAGACTTTTCAAAAGCTATAGCTGCAAAATTGATTACTTCATTTTTGACCTTTATTCTTCTACTAAACATAAACCAGATCACGACTCTGAACTCCTCTACCTGCCTGTTCATCATCATCATCATCATCTGACTGCTGTTCTGAGTTTTGGGAACTACCATACTCATACTCAATGGGCTTTGGATTGTTGTATGGGTAGCCATTGTCATCAAAAAACCTTCGGAAGGTGAACTCATAGAAAGCATGTTCAGGATGTTTTCCATTTTTGTACCACCCATTAAGGGTATCATTTCTGTTCCCCTCCTTGTCATCATCACTCCACAATTTATCTGGATCAACTGGATCAAAGTTTGACGTGTCCGTAGGATGAGCAATTTTGGGAATGTAGAAAGCAGACTGTCGTCGCAGATCGCTTGAAAAATCAATTGTTTTGAAAAATGGATGAGCTTTTATTTCATCTGCGCCGTTTTTGCCTAAGCGGTCTTCTGGCCCTCGGCAGAGTTTAATAATAAGGTCGGAGGCTTCTGGAGTCAATTTAGCCTGAGGTGGAATATGAAGTGCAGTTTGCCAGTTGATAACCTTAAAAGCAAAAAGATGTGTTAGTTATTTATAATTTCACAAAAAGGAAAACACACATTAAAACAACAAAACAAATGACCACAAAGAAGTAATTTATGATGTCTAAGGTTTTTCACAGTAGAGGGGAAACCATGAAGCTGCTCTTTCAGACACACAAGGAATATTTTGTCTGGAAATCTTGCAAAATGCAGGTACTTTATTCACATTCCAAATCTAAACTAGAGTCTGGCATATAAGACCCCTGCTATAAACCAACAAAGATACCATAAAATCCAGCACCTGGAAACTAAGATTAAGCACACGGTTCACAATCCTAAAAAGGTGAGGCAGATGAGTTTTGAGTTATATGATGTACTGTACAGACTAACAGATTTCAAGTTAAAAAAAAAAATCAATACTGCACTACATTTACAATTTTGCAAAAATACAGGAGACTGCCTTGATGCTTTCTCTGAAACAGTAGGGGATCAGGAAGGAAAGGACCAAAGGCTCTGAGCTGTCAGTAGCCCGGAGCAGGCAGTGATCTGCTGCTCCTCCACCTTCCCATGCTAAGCACCTGCAGGTACATCACCAAAGGAAATCCTCTGCAGGCAAACAGGCATGGAAACCAAGAGGTGGGAAAAGAACACACAGATACTGCAAGAGGGAAGGGGAAATGGGAGGAGAGGGGAGAGGGAATAACAACTGGAACAGATAAAAACAGTGAAAGGCTGAGATGTGATGTGATTTCTAGTTGGCATGTTTACTGTACGACCAGATAAGTTACGAATGTGATTCTAGAAGTCCCTTTATAAATTAAGTGCACCTCCACAGTAACATAAAGTTTAAAACCTCCATAGTTTTTATCATGCTTGGATAGGCAGCGCTCTCAAACATCACCTTTGTTTCCCTACAAATTAGGAAGACTATGTAAGTTTCAAGCCTTTTTCAGACTGTTAATACCAGACTTTTAAAGTTACCTTCATTTGTGTTTCCAGTGGTGTTTGTGCCAAGAATGGAGGCTGCCCCACTAGCATCTCAAAGAGAATTACTCCAACACTCCACCAGTCACACAACTGTGTGTAACCTGAAATAAAGTTCAAATGAGGTAGTCAAACCTTTGTATAGTTTTAAGCTTGAATTTCTAAGAAAAAAATAGTTCACATGAGAATTCAACTCTATTCAATACTTATTTAAGATTTTCATATTAACAACTATTTATTTTTTAGTTAAAATATCGCATCCTTGGGAAAAGCAGGAGTGTGGGAAAGGTGAAGCAGGACACATGAATACCAGTTACTTCGCAGTGAGACTGCAGCACAAGGATGCATTCATTACCTGTTCGTAACAGCACTTCTGGTGCAATGTAGTTGGGCGTGCCCACCAGGGAATGGGCCAGGCAGCGCTGGTGCTGCCGTGCAGCCCTGCGCTCCAGCGGCTTCAGCCGATCCCCACACCTGCAGTTCGCCGGGTCACCCCACTCACTGCTGAAATCCATACTGTCCTGGCGGGCATGGTCACCTGCCATGGAGTGACACGGGTGGCAAAGTTGAGGATGATTACTTTAGTTCTTATCTAATATGAAATTTTCTTTATCTGTTACATTTTGTGCTACAAGACAGAATCTGTTTCAGTTTCAATACTCAACCTGAGAGTTAAAACAGAAATCGAGACGTTGATTTTTGTTTATGACATAAAATACCAACCTCTGAGGACACAATATTTTAAAACTAATTTTGACATAACAATGAGAAAATACCAATCTCGATACTTTTAATATTTTTCTTAACATCACCACATTGGGTGGATAAGGTGTATATTGTTTTTACACCTACATAAACATAAAACCTCTAACATTTGAATAATCAAAAAATAAAATCAGATTTTAAATCTTTATCTTCTCACCAGAGACTGTGTAACTGTCTGGTCTAAGATATGTGATATTTTGAGAAAAACTAACCAAAATTAATTTAAACCTTGTTTTTGGAGGTATGTTTTTATTTTTGGAAGCTAAAAACAAATTATCACATAATCTGTATTTTACCACTCTCAAAACTGTGATTTCTCTTTCACTCCAACTTTTTCTTCAGCTGCTGTTTTAAGTAATCAGGTAGGATTCTGAAAAGCCTACTTAAACCTCTTCATAAAGGAAACAGCAAAGTCATCTTTCTACTAATTTGTAATTTAATTCCTTGTAAAGAATACTTGTGTTTCTCTTACCACTCTGGTAGTATTTTGAGTCATGGGTCCATCGAAAACCAGTACAGAGCCCGAAGTCAGTCAGTTTGATATGACCATCACGGTCTATCAAGATATTGTCAGGTTTAATATCTCTGTGGATGAAGCCCATTTTATGAACACTCTCAACTGCACACGTCAGCTCTGCTGTGTAGAACCGTGCCAGATTTTCTGGAAAGACACCCATTCTAATTAGAAGACTCATCATATCACCTCCTGGAATGTAGTCCATTACAAAGTACAAATTGTCCTTATCTTGGAATGAATAGTACAGGCGAACCACCCATTCATTATCAGCTTCTGCAAGGATATCCCGCTCAGCTTTAACATGAGCAACTTGATTTCTAAGCAAGACATCTTTTTTCCTCAGAGTCTTTGTTGCATATAGAGCATTAGTATCCACTTTTCTTGCTAGGCAAACTTCTCCAAATGCACCAACTCCCAGGGTTTTAATTTTTACAAACATTGACTTGTCCATTTTAGCTCTTCTTAGCCGAATGTAATTTGACTCTTTCTGGCACAACATTTTCCTCATTTGATCCCGGGCTTCTGGTGACAATCCAACCTGTGCAGCAAACAGAATTAAATCTGAAGAGTGAACAGTACTCTTAATTCTTGGTGATCTTCTCATAATTAATTACAAGGCTTAGGCAAAGCAAACCAAATACTTATACACAGCACAAGAAATAATACTTAAAGGGATTTGGTTTTGTTTTAATTTACACATTAGGATTCTATGAAAACATATAGGAGTGATAAAAAACTGAAATGTGATCATTTTCAACAGCAAAATGCACAAGGTGCCATGCACCAGGAGGTTCTAGAAAAGGTTCTACTACAGTCTTAAGAAAGGTAATTTACAAATTACTGATAAAAAACACTGCAAATAATATTACCTGAATAACAAAGTGCATCAGCTGCCTCCCTGATTCTCTTTACACGGTTAAAGAAAGTCAAGACACATCTCCTCAGCCCCTGCTGAGGGCTAAGGAGCTGCCATGGGAATGGCAGCCTAGCTGGAGCAGAAGTCACTGAACTTCCTGACCATGCTCTAGAATTTCAGCTGCAGGAGGGAGTATGCACTCCCTCTCACTCTCTCACTTCCATGTAGCTACCCAAAACAGATCCTGCTGGCACTGCTTCCTACTGCCCACCCATACCAAGCCCGTGCCTCTGCCACAAACCTGGATCTGATATTCCCTCTTATCACATAACGCACCCCTTTCTAACAGGACTTCGCTCTCACTCTCACCACTGCTCTCCACTCTACCTAGGAATCAGCTGAGCAGAGCACTTTCTTTTGAAGAGGCTCACTCCTCCTGACAGTATCTTTTCTTGGCTCCCATCTGTGTACATATCTCTGTCTTGACTGAATATCCCTGGTATTCCAGCCAAGGCCACCAACATTCTGGTGTTGACAGCTAAAACACCCACAGGCCACACACAACTCCTCACCTACAGTGTGGAAACCCAGATCTACAAGAAACACATTGATCATTTTCATTGTACTCCAAGCTGCATGCGGTCCTGGTATATTTTTGCTGGTTTCATATCCCTTAAGAGTCCCATTCAATTTTGCTGCCATTTTTCTTGGCAAATTTCATGGCCTGGAATCAGAATAATCCTTCTTCTTTGTTTTAATGTGAATAGAATCTGTCTTCAATTTTTTACATTTTTTCTCTGTGACACTATCCCCTTGTAGTTTGATGTTCATTCCTTCTTTTGTTTTCTGACAGCATTTTCAAATTACCGTATGCTACATTTCTCACACCATCTCAATTATTTTATCTGCCTACCTGGCTTGAAAACACCATCCCATACCAATGACTTCCAAGTTCAACCTATAGAATACTTCCTTATTTTTTCATGGACATGTTGATCATAAACTCAAACATGGCCACACTGAACCCCTGTAAACATCACAATTGTACTCAAGCACTATTCTAAAAGCTTTCCATTTCTTACTGTCACATCTTATCAATTCTTGATACCAAATCTTGCAGCTTCCATCTCTTTACAGCCTCAAATATCTGAGATATTGTCTGCATAGCAGTACTCAGGACCATCAACAGGACTAAGTAACTAGTCTAGGCCTGTATAGACTGTATGTTAATAGATGACTTCGGCATTGTCTGACTTCCAACATAACTTGAAAGAAAATATAATAGATGTGACTGAGAAAAAAGGGAAAAAAAAAGCAATTAGATATCATTCAGTATCTTAAAAATGCTTTAATTAGTTATTGTATGTCACCTAGTAAAGAAAGTACTGTTAGGAAATGTCTTACAGGCATCATAGCAAAAATGGATCCAAAGGAGATGCAACTAGGAAAATGCATACAATATGCTTGTCTACCCAAACGAATTTCACAAGGTATACAAATTTGGTAAGATTTAAATGGGGAAGGCTGTCTCAAATTTCAGACAAAATTTTTTATAGACATCAGATAGGCAGTAGTTAGGACTGGTTAGCTGTAGTTTCAAGACTGGTATGGAAAATAGGTTTAACTATATATTTTGAATCAAAAAATTGTCTTATTGCAGGAATATCTGTGTAGTGACTTCCAAGACAGAAACCTCTGAAGTTTTCTATGAATGAACAGGCTTAAGGCACACCTCAACACAGAAGGAAGGATGTTTTTAAGACTAACAAATGCCAAGAAGACAACTGAAGACCTGAACCTGGTAAAGTTGAGACAACGGTGGGTCACGTTCCTAAGGCCCATTTGAACCCTAAAGTTTGCCTCAGTACAGATCCACTTGACACAAACTGAATGCCACCCATCACTGACAAAGCTGGCAAAGAATAAAACCTAGATGGCAACAACCCCCTAGGAGTGACTCATAACTAATCACTGCAAGACATACAAAGAGTCTCCAAAACCCTTGTAGCTTTGCTTTCTTCTACCTGCTCTCTAGCTGTTGCATCTGAACAGTTTTATCATAAAAAACTAGCCCAAGTACTAGAATTTGTCATCTCTTCCCTCAACTCACCTTCATTTTTCCCTGTCATCCACTAAACCAAATGTTAATTACAAACTTTCTCTCTGAAATGCTGTATTTTCCCTAGAACTCTCCTCAGCTTCAGCATTTCCCAAAAGTTAACAAACTGTCAGCTGCACCAACTTTTCTGCCAATTATTTCAAGAAAATGTCAGATACCAGAAGTTTCCTGACTTGCTCTCCATCATCACACAATTTGCTCTCATTTTGCTTCCTTCCCATCTTGCTGTGCCTTGAAGAATGACTTAAGTTTCTCTTTGCAGGAAAGACACCTATTGTAACTCTTGGCCAAACTCATGCATCTAAATCAAACATTTTTGAGACCACTCAACTCCTAGGAGACCTCACACCATGGAAATATATCACAAATGTTAGAAATACAGCATCTGGTGAAAGTAGGTATTTTCATAGGGATGCATTCTGAGTTTTTTTCTTTCAAAATTCAAAGGGGACAAAAAATGGGATTCAATACTTGCTTAATCTTAACTTTCTGAAAATAAATTATGAGCATGTTTCCCTTTCTCCTTCTCATGAACACCCAAAATATACTCTATTGTTGTGACATTCCTCTCCTGTATGCTTATGAAAAAGGAGAGGTCTGCTACTGCACAATAACCCATCTTCCACCCTCCAGCCTGTAATTAAACATCCCAGCTTTAAATCTAGCATAAACTATTAAAACTCTAGCATTAATATAATAAATATTATAAAATACCCCTACTAAGGTGCTTTAAAAGCACAAAAAAAAATCAAGAAAAGTTATATCAGTGCTCTCATATAAGTAATACTTATTCTTAGATACTACAGAACACAACACAGTAAGAAGGGAAAGTGAAATTTGCAAATCAACATTAATTATAATCTTACATTAAAGTACTCAAAAATAGCCAAAATAAATTCATGCTTAATTTTGATGCAGGATTGCATGCAAAGCCCTCTAAAAAGGGATCATGCTAATCTTAAGGAAACACTGTTGTTTCAGAATCTTACTTGTCTACACAGGGATGGAGGCTACAGAGTTCAGGATAGCTTCCCACACCTTAACAGTTTAAATCAGCTGTTAGTGAAGTGAAAAAGGAAAGAGAGAAGACTAAGAATAAAGATCTAGTAAGAGTTCCAGGATGAAATCTTGCTAACATTTACATATTCGTGATTAAGCAAACACTTACAAAAGACTACAGCTTACAGTAAGAATTTTCAAAGAGTAAGAAAACACAGATTTAAAAAACAGCATGTCAAGAAAGCAGCATAAGCCAAATGCATACTCTCATTGAATAAATAAAAAGGAACATCATACTTATGTCAAACTTTCAGCTACAATTGTTAAGAAATATATATGTGTGACACATCTCAATTTCACCTTTCTGCAAATCCTAGTTTCACTACTTCTGTTTTCTCTTTTGAAATGACATATGCTTGTCATCTCCAGTTTTTACCCTTTTGATGTATTTTAACAGAACACTGAAATACTAGAAATAGACCACTGACTCCATGAAGGCACAAAAGAAGTTGATTTCACATGTATTTGTTTTATAATTATGCCCTTCAATTGCTCTTGGTTAAACAGATACATTTACAGTGCAGATTACAAAATAATTAGAAAAAAGATACTGTCTCTTTCATTAAAAAAAAACCCCAGCTAACCTTTAAACATTTTGGTTTTGTTTTTTAATTTGAACTTTAAAAACTATCCCTACTGGTAACAAACTGCAGAATGTAAAAAATATCACTGTTTGGGTGTCTATATAAGTGCACTAGCCAGCCTCCACTTGTCCCCAATTTCCTTGTACCTTCAATACTTATTAAAAGAAATAGAAATGTTTTTAAAAATCATTAAAATATTGCCTATAACTCAAAAAACAGGATTAAATAGAACCCATAACAAAAAGCTATGAGCCACGTAGCTACATCTCAGTTCATGCAACAATTATTTTGCTTCTGCTGCCTTACTGTATGTAGGCCATACAAATTACTTTCAGGCATGCAAAAAACTTACTTAAAAATTAATATCTAAGAAGAAAATTAAATATGTAAACAGGACAAGGAAGAAACCTGCCACATCTCAAATACCAAGATTAAAAATAGACTTCAATACCACAGTTTTAAATGTTCTACTTATCTGTACTATTCAATTCTACAATTAAGAATATCTCATAAAAGTAATACAGGAACAGTTTAGTCATAGATTTAGAAAGAAGGAAGAGTTTACCCGCATCATTTCATTCTCTAGTTGTTTTTTCCGATGCAAACGCTGCTGGTGTGACTTGAGTATATTCTCCACATGCTGCTCCATGAAGAATTTAAAGGCTTGAGGGGAATAACTTTGAATGCGAGACTCTCTTCTTTCTTCATCTTTCTTGTTTTTTCTAACAGGAACAGGTGAGGTTGTAATTTGTTTCTTTTCTTTATCTGTTGAATCAACACATTCATAATTCTTTTCATTCTCATCCTCTCTGGATAAAGGAGGTGGCTCCTCCTTGTTGAGCTTGGGTCCTGCCTCATACAGATTGACAGAAGGATTCTGATGTAACAAGTGTTTAGGGTAAGGTGGTGGGGGACCCTGGTAATTTGGAGCTTCTGCAACAGGAGACATAACTGCCATATTGGTAGAGGGACCGTCGGAGAAGGGAATGGTCTGAACAGTTTGCACGGGCTGCGGCATCCAGGAAGGGTGAGTGGGTGCCAAGGCAGTCTGCAGCTCTGGTTTCAACACTCGCATGCTTTTCACTGGCTGCTGAATGGGAGCTGGCGTTATGGCTGTCACTGTGGTGGCTGATGGCTGGGAGCTGCCAGAGTGAGTCTGCCTGCTGCCATGATGGTTGTTGAAGGAGTTTGACCGCACGGGAACACTGGACTGCCATGTAGGCATGTCATGCCCATTGCCCGGTGATGACTGCGGCTGCACAGGGGAAGGCTGTGACCAGGATGCAGGTATTCCAGCTACATTTGTGTTGTAAAGTTCCAGATTGTGACTATTTCTGTTTGGCACCATTATTGCCTGAGGAAGATTCCCATTGGTATATGCTGAAGGAGGAGCAGATCCTCCTGCCTGCATCTGTAGTGCTGTGGGACTCTGCCTGTTAGTTGGATTCATTGGGTACGGGGGTGGCTGGCGACTCACCGAATTTCCAGACACCACATTTTGGTGAACTATGAATTCTGCCTGACAATTGCCATTTTGCATTCCAGCTCTTCCTGAGGGAAAACTAAATTTACTGTTGGCAGAACTCTGCATGATTATTGGTTGTCTGCCAATGGGGACAGCACTCATGCCTCTCTGACCCTGTGTGGATGAATTCATAGGAGGAGGATTCATAGGTGGAGGTGGATAACCATCCTGCCATGCTCCTGGTGGCACTGGAGAAATACGGGATATCACATATTCCATGTTTCCAGAGTACCGCTTTGTTTGAGAATTTGACTCCCAGGAAGGAGGTGGAGGAGTAGTTCCCCTTGGAGGGGGTGTCTGCCCCCGAGGAGGTGGAGGAGGAGGAGTGACACTCCTTATCTGCGGTAGAGGTGGGGGATTCACTCTTTGTCCATTGCCAGGATGAGCTTGAGCAAACGCCGCAATGCCAGATCCAGATAACGGCCTTCCTACATCAGGCTGGGAGCTGGGACTTTCTGAGCGATAAACCACACCCTCTGCCAGGGAAGGGCCGTGCCGCTGAGGAACCAAGGACTCCTTAGAACCCTTCCAGCTCTGCTTGCGGTTAACTGACTGCTGGACAGCCCCTGCTTCCACGAGAAGAAAACACAGCATTTATATTATTGGAAATTATTCCTATTTACTGCTCTGAATATTTTGTTCTTCTGTGTTAACTACTATAGAAACAGGACTTGAATTCTCCAACACAATATAATCCACTGTACTTCATATGAAAACTTTTTCTAGTAATACACAGCATGCTAATACACTCAGTGTACATATAAGAGGGAAAAAAACCCAAACATTGAAACTTTATAAAACTATAATACCAGAAAGTGATTTTTTAGAAATCACTTTTCTGAAAATGCATTTTGCTTCAGTAAAAATGCAAAATTTAATTGAAAAAAAGTGGTAACATGGTGGTAACATGCAAAATTATTAGTCACACAATGTATGTTTAATCACGTGTACATGAAACTGCCAGAATTTCAGCATAAATGCAAAAAAAGTAATAGCATGGAAAAATATGTTATGTTGCTATCCCTTCCAGTTAACACTTGCAAAACACTTAGTGTTCTTCAACTAAAATTTAACTGAATGCTGTAAAATCAAGGCTCGCATCCTTATATGCATACAGATCACCAAGACTTGTTATATTCCCATCATGCAGAATTTGACTAAGTATTTTGATTTTAAAAGTTGCATCTTTTTGAGTAAAAGTGTTGTAAATGGAGAGACAATAATTACAACTGCATGAATGCAAAACTTCCAGAGCAAAACCCTGCAATATATTTACTTTGCAGATGTTATTTTGCATCATATAAACAAAATATACAATGAACTGAGTGCAGGCAGTCTTACTGTGGTTTTTATGATGTTAACACTAAGATATGTGTAAACACATGCAGTACTGTAGCTGCTGAAAATCACCCTCTCCTCACTTAAAGAATGTGTTAATTACTATATTTTTGCAGGTAACAATGAAAACTATGTCTAAATGGTGGAATTTACCTACGAACTTCATACAAGCACCAATTAATCCTGCTTAACAGACTAAAGGAAAATAACGCTGTTCTTTGTGACTCCTGACTAATTTTTCCTCCTACCTATACTGTTAATTTAAAATCTAACTCCAGCGCTAGCAGCTCAGCACTCAACTTTAGTCAAATAAAAGTTCAGTATTTCTGCTGCATTTTAAAGATTTTTTAGGTGTATGCTACTAAAAAGGCATCAAGTTGTATTAAAAATGTGCTAGCATCTGTTAAGAAAGCAACAATAGCAAGTGGCAAAATTCTGACTCTGCTAGTAAAGACACAGTCTGTCCTCTAACATCTCTAAGAACATGAAGCCTGCCTTAAAAACTATACAGACAAAAGTTGGAACCAATCAGGGAATCAAGCAGAGAATGATCCTGAAACATAACATCCTAAAATACAAATATCGTAGTGGCATGAGATATAAATACACACATAGACACATATAGACACAAAAATACACATACAGAATGCTGCTGTGTGGGAGTGTGTGTGAGGAGAGGCAAAAAATTAGAAGAAGAATTCAACGCTCAGCACTTATTTCTAAGTGGCGCCTGACACAGAACAAAATACAGGCACCACATCAGCAAGGGAATAGAAATTACCAAAATGAGATCTGAATGCCATTCCTTGTAAAAAATGTTTACGCACAGTAATAAAACCATGCAGTTATAAAACAATGCATAAGAAACTTGTGTCAAATGGACCTATCTTTCAGAAGGATTACATCAGATACGTAAAATGCTGTTTATAAATGCAAAAACCTGTATCTCAGCATCTCTGTTCTACTGTGAGCACGTGAAGGCAAAATTTACTATGTTCTATTTCTCACCTATAAGAATACAATCAGTGAGTTACTGAGTCACCATGGATACACCTACCTGGTGGTTTCATACCTGCGTTTACAGGTCTTGCTGCTGCTGCAACCATCTGTTCCCGACGAGGATCTTGGTAGCTCATTTTACTTATAAATTCAATGGCAGCCTCTATACTACGGTTGTTAGTTTGTCTAAGAGCTTGTATAACCATATCCTAAAGAGAAAATGATAGACAAAAAATTATTTACAAGAAAATCACAAAAAATACCAAAACTCATGGTTATTTAGCCAAATATCCTCCCCTAATTTTACCAAAGTAATTTTACAAAGTATCGTTTCTCTCAATTGTTTTAAAACTAATTTTAAAATGTCTTCTCCACAAAAGATCATCCAAAATAGTCCTACAATCTTGATGTTCAGAAGAAAAGTTAACTTGTTGAAGCACTGTAGTTTGATGTAAATCATGTCATCTTGCTATTCATGCAACAGCTTGGTCATACAATCCTTAAAAAAGGATTTTATAATAAAAAAACCTGTACAATAAAGTTGTCACAATCTTTACGGACCAGCTGATATTAGAAAAAGCAGATACAACATTTTCAGCTCAAAAATTTGGTCACCTATGTGATATGAGGTATTCAATGTCTTAAAGAGTATCACTATACCCAGAACATATGAGGATTGAACTTGAATCATCATAAGCAAAAGAGATTTTCTGTAAGCTATTCAGGATAAAAAAGCCCTGAATACAGTGAACACCATTCTACCCTGATTATTATACATATACATGTATATGTATATGTATATATATATACAAAACGGTCTATACACACCATATACTTATTGGTATCTATCTGTTGCACTTTAGCCCTTAATACTACCTGAGAGGTGTGGGGAAATAACCAGAATGTGTGTGATATTTCATCTGAAAAAAAAATCAATACATTTTGAAACTTTTTGACAAAGAAAAACGCTTTCCTACTTCAGCTGTATCTGCTCCTAGTGATGTACATGGATCAGTGCCATATGGGCTATTGAGGCAACACAACTGTACGTTAACACATGGCAGAAAGGGCTTATGCTGGCACTGTGCCTGAAAAAAGCCCCAGATAATCACAAGTGTCATGGGAATTTGCAGTTTTATCCAAGAACAGAGGGTGGGAGCAAAAGGCTTCAAGATACAAAGGATCCAACAAAAAGACCACCTTAAGATACCTTTCTAGTTTACTGTCCAGCCACATACCATAATCTTCAGTTTGCAAAACCAGCTGCAGGTTCAATCTGTAAAAATGGAGCTAAGAACTGATCTACTTTGAAAAAACAAATGCACATCCCTCCTTGGCCCAGAATCCCACACAACAATGACAAAAAAAGCTTCTTCAACCTCAGCAATGAACCGCGGAGCTGGAGGAAATTATTACAAAAATCATTTATCATTATAAAATCCTTCCATTCTCCCTAACACACAGTCTGGATTGTGTATTTGATCAACTGAAAGGAACACCAAAAGCCACTATCAGCACTTGACACCGGGATGCTGTTTAGGAAAAGTCAGTTGGTAGTTTTGGAGAAGCTCACTCTTGGTAGAGGTAGATCTCTCTGTAAATATCAAAGCATCACAGACAGCAGAACTCATGAGCTGGTTACTACTGCAAGCAGTGTACGCCTGTAAAGTTAATCCCTGTTGTGATTCTGTGCCTTTTCCCTTTGGAAAGATGAGTGGTTTGCTAGCTCTTTTTAAAACATGCTTTTGTACCCAGGTTTAAAAAGAAGGCATGAAAACAAGTGTGATTTACTTTGATGTGCAGGTCCCAGTGAAAACACGGGAGCTGTAAGTGTATTCATTTTTCCTTTCTGAAAACCACATTTCAAATTAATTTCCAAAATATTTGGTATTGCCTTTCAATTTAGAATGGCCGTATTTTATCAACCTATTTTGAGCACAATCCAAAATTACTCTGAGTATCAGAGGCAAAATCCATGCTCTAGAGAGTCCAGTCCTGTCTGTCTAAAATTAAATAAATAATTAAAACAACCTACCACATAAGAACAATCCAGACAAGATGCTTAAAAAAAAACAAAGCCAAGTCTCTCTAAATCCTTCTAGTCCTCTTCTACATCCCCCGCTATTACCAGTTTCATGTCCTAATCAGAAACCTACCAAATTTTGAAGCTTTTTGCTTATCATGCTGCTCTAACACTCCCTGACCAACATCCCCTCCAACATGCATTAATAGTTTATAGCTAGCAGAAAACAAAATCTTCAAAATAAAACACTTCACCTCATCAAAGCCAGCAGCTTGCAAGTCTTGCAGCATTTGTCGATTAACTTCTGATGTTCCTTTGACAGCTGAGGTCGCTTCATTTGCAAAAGGCAGAAGTGAGTTTCTTATCTCCTGCAAAACCTTGTGATATGTTACGAATTTGGGGGGATTTCGGCCTTGCCTAGGATCTTCAGGTAACATTTTGCCCATGCTGTGATCAGCTTTAGCAGCATCTGAGGGTTTAGGCAAATTCCTGAGGCTCTCTCGTATTTCCTGTAGCATCTGCTGACTGCTGCCAGTATAATTACTGGCAGGAAAAGTTTTAGGCCTCATTTGTCTGTAACCTTCTGGCTTCTCACTTCTCTTCATGAAAACATGTATATATGCAACCTCCACCAAGGACTCGCACACACCAGAATTCAAGGAAGACTGGCTGATGTCAGAACTCGTGAAAGCAGTGGCTCTTCACTGTGAAACCTTGGTTCCTGTAGTGCTGGAGTTTGCCACAACCCAAAACTGCTGTTAACAAAACAAACAAAACAAATCACATTTAACAGAGCAGTAAAAAAACTCACTGGTGGCAGTGAAATGCTCTCATGCAGCACTGCCTTCACAGATATTAAAAGCACACTAAGCAAATTCTTCAGGCAGTCTTTACTCAACCTAATTTACAAACCATGTTGGGTTTTAAATTGTCTGTTAACAGTGAATGTTTCAGGTGTCTCAAGTCTAAACAGTCCTGAATTGCAAAGGATGTGGACACAGTAAAGAGGGCCTCCTCTGTGTGGCAGACAAAGCTTTCAAGAGCACATATGAACAACTGCTGTGTGCTAACCCAGCACTGCTGCTTTGCCTTCCCTCTCTCCTGTGTCCATTTGTCACCTATGCTCTCCCCATCAATACCTTTATAGGCAGAACAGCCAACTCTACCACCCAGTCAGCCAGGATATAGGCCAAATAACCTTGCTGTTCAAGGATTCTGACATCCAGCTTCAGAAGAAAATGGAAGTGAGAAGTACACCAGTAAGAGCATGTAATTATAGTGATTTTATCCATTCTCTAACAGTCATATGTGTTAAAAGTAAATACTTGCCTGGCTCATCACATGCAACTTTATGATTTCTTGTACCATCTGCCATTTGAATCTGTTTAAGGGTTTAGATTCTGAAGCTTTCATAGTCTCTTAGCTCAAGCCTCCTTGAAACCAGTCTTCATCAATAATTAAGTAATTTTAAAATTTATTTTGCATAAGAGAAAATGAGAGCAGGAAGAGAAACAAAGAAAACTTAATCAGATTTTTTTTTTTACTGTAAAATTGTTTAACAACTCAACATCAAATTCCCTGAGAGCATAGCTATGACATTTGGTAAGGGAAACAGAATTTTCTGCCAAAAGCCAAATAAAAAACGTTTGCATTTTGAAGGCGCTGACTCATCAGGGAAAGAGCACCGTGTCCGTAGAGAACTCAAATCTCTGTGTCCAGGCTGGGCACTAATTATTACTGCAACTGCCATGGCAAAGGAAAAAGCAACCACAGTGAAACACTGAAGAAATTGCAGAGCATTCGCCTCTTTAGAGTATCACAAAATAAAACTTTCTCAGTCCTCTACTGCTTCACAGAGGAAGATCAGTTACTAAGACACTGCAAGATAAACTAAATGTTTCAGCGCTATCTTTTCTCCACAGGCAACAAAAATGTTAAATCTCAACTCACACTGCTCCTTTACTACTGTGTTGCTAAGTGTTCCTCACATTAGACATAAATTAAACAAGTACCTAAATTTTACACAGTCTACAAAAATGCCACTCTTTCTTCATTCAGGTTTCATTTCTATAATACTTGCACTGTCACAAACCAATTAGTGATTCAGCAATTGAGGAAGAATATGACAAGTTAATAGGAAAAAGAACTCTGTGAAACACATGCAAATTATATGAATTAAATACTCATGGTACCCATATATGAATAAAACTTGAAAGCCGGGAAGTAATACATAAATGAGGACTGCGAAAAGAAACACAAGGGATACCCACTTAATCCCATTCTCCTTGGAGAACCATTTTAGAAATAACAGAATTTCTCCTATGAAACTTTCTAAATCTTAAGGGGTGTAACTGCATCCACAAGCTTTCTTTGCACTGTCATAGTTTTGAAACCTTAAATGAGCGTAGTTGGGTACTTATGTTTTTTAGTACAGTCTGATAGCATGTAATTCTTCAGTGCTCACTGAATAAGGAAGAGATCATCAGGCATTAAGAGTGAATTTTAATAATTAACAGTGAAATTTTGCTCGAAGTATTAAGAAATCCAGAAATCAGCAGAAAGTACAGCATGAGAGCAATTAAAATGTGATTTAATTTTGGCCACTTTCAAAATAATTTTCCAAACATGCTGTATTTAAGACCACATTGAAAATACTTTTTCCAAAGAAAATGAAGTAAGAACTTGACAAAATACCCATACATAAGGTTTTAACAAATTCCAAAGGCCTTGAATTCAGGAGAAAACAGGGGGTTTGCACCTACATATTTTGCAAATTTCATCTGGTACTTCACTATTCACTTTATGGTCACACCTCAGGTAGCTGAGATAGACAAATCTAACACCCCTAAGAGAAGTCAAGGTTAAATTAACAGGACACTAAAATCATACATCAGGAGCAGTCTCGGAAAGTAAAGCTGCACTCTGACTTAAATTCTTAGCAGCAGCTTAGGTTTAGGAGTGTAAACCAGCCAGTCCACTTATCTCCCACCACTGACCACAGACAGCACAACTGTTTGTAAGGCCACACAGCATCCATCAAGCTAAGGAACTTTTTTTGGTGGGTTGTTCTTTTTGGCAGCACTGATGGGTACCAGTACATACATGTGAAACTAAGTCTTAATTCCCAGAAAACAAATTAAATTAGTCCTCCAGAAAGCAGGAATTACTACGGGTCACCTTGCTTTATAGATGAACGTCAAAATTCACAGGACACCTCTGCTTATAGACATTGGCACACATTTTAAAGGAAGAGAGTGTTGACTGCAGAGTAAGAAATGTATCTCAACTTTGTGCTTCTAACTACCAAACACGAACTGTATCCAAGGGAACTGATGTCTATCCCCTCTTGCAGTTCTGTGTCCTGAAATGATCTGTTTGTTAATGCAGCTGTTTTTGCTGATTAAATTCTCTTCCCTAAAGGAGTTGAAAAAAAAAAAATCTTTCATTTCTTATCGAAATATGGGAATACAGTATTTTCTTCTACAGGTCAAACTGTAAGGGGAAAAAAAGCCCGCCTTGTTTTTTTTTTTTACGTTATAATCATAAAAGATTATATGAATTATAAAAGATTATATAAGTAAGTGTTTGAATGAAAACTCAGGAGTGTTCAAGGCCAGGCTGGATGAGGCTTGGAGCAACCTGGTCTAGTGGCAAGGGGTTGGAAGCAGATGATTTCTAAGGACCTTTCAACCCAAACGAGTCTGTGATGCTCTCAATGGCAACAAGCAACTGTCAATGACTCACATGATTTTCTGAGGAAAAAAATACACAGCTTTATAACTCAATTTTAACATTCCTTATAAAAATACTTTCAGTGCTCGTATTTCCAACTGAGTATTGAACATCACATATTAATGTATTTAGGTACCCTCCCTTCTGTACCTATTCTAACAGCTTATTTTATACATAATCACAATGTTTCACTCCTAGGGATAAAGAAAGTAACAGAGACTTTGCAAGTCATAAAATTAAGTTTGTAGGGACTTGGCTCAGACCAACTAAAGGAAGCTCTTCTTTTAGGCAACAAACTATCGAGCTGCAACAGCAACTTCCCAAAGGATGCATTTCCAATGCTACAAGTTTTCATAGATGAGGAGAAAACTAGACCCTGCAATTAGCACATAAGCACAACTACACACGGTCAGAGAAGCCAGAGCTGGAAAGAACCAGAGGCCAGCTGAACACTAGGAACATTGTGCATTCACTCGGTTTGTTTCCATTCTTACGCTTTGCTATCTCCTCTAGCAGGATACAGCTCTTCCACGCACACAAGTATTCCCAGGAGCAGCAGGAGCTATTTCAGGGTCACCTCGGAGCGATCTTCACGGCTAACAACAGCAGGGCAGCCTCTGAGCACCAAAGCCCCGCTGCATTGGCTCAGGCCGGCACCGATTCCTGCAGGGCAGCAGGACGCGGCCTCCCAGGGACCACGCAGGCCAGGAGGGTTTCACCGCCGGGAGGAGTATCCCGAATGTGCCCCGCTGGGACACCTGCGCTTCTGCGGCCCCACCGGCCCCACGCCGTGACCTGAGGTCGCTCCTGTCACGGCTGCGTCCCGCAGGGCGCCCAGGACGCCGGGCCGAGCCGGAGCGGGCCCGTTACCGCCCCGACCCCCTCCGGCCCCCACCCGGCGGACTCTACCTGCGGCGAGAAGGCGGCGGCGGCAGCGCCCCGGGCGCTCGGAGCTCGGCCCCGCCCGCGCGGCGCCGACCGGCCGCGGCCCTTCCCTTCCTTGCGCCCTTCCTCCGCCCCTCGGCGATGCCGGCAGCGCCCGCTCGGTCCCTCAGCCAGCGCCCGCCGCCGCCTCGGGCCGCTCAGTTCGGCGCCGCCATTTTGTCAGTGTCCCCGCCGCGGAGCCGCCCGGATATGGGCTGATCCCGGCCTGCCTCGCGCGGCTCCTGCCGCTCCCGGATGGAGCCGAGCGGCTCCCGCCCGCCCCGGCGGGGAGCGGCAGCGCCCCGCGAGGCAGCCGCACGCACGGCACAGCCCCCCTTGCTCCTGCCCAAATACAGAGGCTTCTCCATCCTTCGGATTCAATACCCAGGCTCAATCCACCTAAGTTCCTGCAAGCACAGCTATTCGAATTATTTTAGTAAGTCAGACCACTGCTCTTGTGCAAAACATTTTATTAAAAACAGAAAGGGTTCTTTGTAACAAAAAGCAGGTACAATGCTAATAATAAAATTTAACTTTTCAAAGATTTCAATAAACCAGATGTGAATATTTGACCAAGACTATGTCTCAAGTTTAGAAAGTCCTATTCTTACACCTGAAAACACAGCCAACACATCTGTCAATTATTACTTCTTAATTATAAACCCCACTTTTCTGCTGGGAGATTTACTGGTGCATTATCAAGTTTTAACATGCAGCATCCATGATGAAGCTGTAAATAATTCAAAATAATGTTGCTAGAATGCTTCAATTCCTATGGAACCTTTCACATTTCATAGCTTTAACAGTTTTCCTTCCAACTCTCATGGACTAACATTAAAAGTTATGTTCCCCTATATATATAAAAAACTGAGCTTAAAAAAAACCCCATCTCTCTCAGGTGACACAAAAAGAATTTCAACAAATCCCACAGTTTTGCTTTAGAAATAATACTTGAAAAATACCTTTACAGGGAAAAATAAAAATCCAGGGTTTACCTTTTCTTCTATTTCTATGTGCATTATGGACATCACTTTACAGCAAAAATTTTGCCCTTAGTGACTACTTTCCTGCTTGTCAAAACCAAGCAGGCAGCAGGGAAGAAATGGCATGTAAGCTTGCTCAGTCACCCATCATGGAGCATCAAGTGACAGCTGTCAGAATGTCAAGTACCTCACTTCTTCCAGAGCACCAGGACCAAGCTGAGGCCTCTCCCACACATGCCAATAATAGACTAACAAGTAGCATTAAGAATGAACCTGACAATTCTCAGTAGGTCAAGCTGGTCAATACTTCCAAGGGATACTGCAGTCACTTCAACCGAAAAGTTGTCTGTTCACATAAATAGCCTCCGCGTCAGTACCGTACACCAGGCATGGTCCTAGAACATCTAAACTATTCACAGACAAAGTCTGATTTGGAATCAGGTTGGTGATTTCCATGCGGTCTTTGGTCGGATCATTGCTTAGCCAGGCACTTACTACAGACTGGTTAATGGTACTGTGGGAAAGATAGGCAGTGCTTCTTCCTCCTGGAAGAAGGAAAGAGGGAAGACAAGGAATTAAGTTTCAATTTTGTTTATATATTCTCAGAATTTGGAGAAACACAGCAGATATGGGTCAGACATAATGGAAGTATAATTTTACATTTAAATCAGTTTTCAGATTAGTTGAGATGTTGTTTCTTTGATAAATGAAGGAAAAAATAGCTTAAAAAAATCAAGTACTTGAAATAATTACAAGTATTTTCTACCAGCTCTACCCTCAGTTAGGACAAATGTACAACAGCTATTAACTCATCTCACTGAACAGACAGTGTAAGTACCTGCAAGTTTCTCTAGCAAGCTACTAAAGCAAGGATACAAGAACACAAGTCTATTTATGGAGCGTCTTGATCTATTTGGGGTTTTCAGCTTTGCTTCAGTAACACTTATTCCCTACTGCTCCTCTTCTCTACTTACTCTGCAGCAAGTGATATATCTATATCTGACTTTGAAATTTTCCACGTAACATCCTACATTCAAATTGAAGTCTCACACTCTAAGAACTCATTCAGCATAAGATTAGCAGGTGTCAGAAGTGATGCTAAAGGATTTATACTTCATGTACTTGAAAACATGCAGAGTCCAACTCAAATCAGTAATCCTATAATTTCCATAGATAAAACTTAACTTTGAATGACAACTTTGAGGCCAAAGGCAGCAGGTAACATCTGAAAGTTTCCCCACTATTTGCAGTCTAAAGTAGCAAGCACTTAGCAGTCTTTGTGATTAGGATGTGAAAATAAATGCTTAAATTAAAAGTCAGTATCTATCATAACTTTAAAATCCTGATACCATGCAAAAGGATCCAGTTTCATTTATTGAAAGTTCCAATTATTACCCTGAATTGTAAATTCATAATTCTACTATCTCATTAACCTATCAATTACTTTTGTAGTCTAACTCCCTCAGAGATTCAATAATGTCAGTCGGGCTGCCTCTGTTTCTTTTCTACATACAGATGATTTTTAAGTGAACACAGCCTATCTTTGAAATCATAGATGTGCCCCTTCACACATTGGTCAGAGGGTAGCAGATTAAAAAAACCCAGACCAGACCAGAAAAAAACTCTGCAACTGTTTGCCATAAGTAGTTTTCCTCAAGTGCCTATCAGGATTTGCTTTCTAAGAAAAGAAACCTGCTTTTAATTTTCCATATTAGGACTATGTTATTAATTAGGTCATGTGAGAATACTGACTGTAATGATGTTACCAACTCACAAATTCAGTGCAGATGGACTTCAAACATCCTTACCTTGATGAAGAAAAGATGGTTTTTCAGATACGTTTGTGGAAGTATCCCAGTGCCAGAGAGATCCATCTTCAGAACACGTAAATAAATGATCAGGGTTGGAGGGATGGAAATGAACTTCCCACACTGGAAGTATCAAAAACAAGCACTTCAGAACAAGTCTCAAGTACTTTGATCAATGCATTTGGATAGTATCATATAGACGTGCATCATACAAGAACCCATGCCTCCACCAAAATTTTTCATTTTTAATTGTGTGTGGGTAGGAAACCCAAAGCCCCATCCTAAGTTTATATACTGGAGTTTTCCCTCTGCTGGCAGGGGGAAGGGGGGAAAGAAAAAAGAAGAAAAGGAAAAAAATAAGAAAAATACCCTATTTTGTTACATTTTCAGTGCTATGAAAATTGTTTAAGTCTTATCTGAATTCAGGCATTCTGCATACTATCCTGCTATCTTCCCTGCTATGAAGTTTAAATCTGCACATAGCATTCATTCTTTCCCAGGACACAGATTACTTTGTGTCTAAATACCACAACTGCAGAAGACAATGAAGTCAGTAAATATCAAGAAATATTTTTACTCCTTTAATTTAACTGCAGCATCAAATCACAGAATTTTCAACATAAAATTAATTGCTGTCTTGTTCATGTAGTTATCAGGAAAGTGAGCTGTTTCAGCACTGTGGAGACATCAAATGAATGTTGAGTCTCCCCTTCTTCCTCATGTTTTCAAGTTTGTTAGTATCTGCATTCCGTTTTATCTGCCTAACACTGCACCAGCTTCCATGACTATTTATACACCTACTGTGCTAGAAACACAGCCATTCTGATAAAATGCAACTAACATCTCATTAAAGAATTGCTTACTAAGTTCTTTCGTTTAGAGTTCACTTTTAAATAAGAACAGTCTGCTATACAGAGAAGGAAGCCAACCGGATGAAAACACATGGAGTAGTAGTAGGTACTCAATGAAGTACCAAGTATGCAATTGTTTTCTACCACAGTTACAACAACTTATTTTTACAGGAATCAGAAACTTCTCTAACATGCCACCTCCTTCTCCCCACTCCATTTCAGACTTACTTTCTGCTTCGTGAGCATTTAGCAGGGACACTGGCATAGTACCCTGCCTGATGTCCCATATACTCAGCATTCCATCCTGGCCCCCTGTGGCTACAATATGCTGCTGATTGGGATGCCTATCCACACAGTGCAGTGGAACTCTGTCACCTGCCCTGCAAAGAAGAAAAAACAAAATAACCAAATAACCCAAACAAGAATTTTTTATTTAGCTTCTATTTTCCCCTTCTTAATCCCTAATTCTGCATCAGAAGCATTGACAAGTGAGGTACCAGTACCGACGGCACCTTCAATTCCTGTAACATCTGACCACCCGAGGCTGAAGGCACATGACATCTACTGGAAACCAGAGGTATGGCAATGACATGAAGCTACAATTGGGTTCCGTACCCTATGGCACCCATCTGACATCAACACAGCATCTGACAGCTTTATAGGAAGCAGAAGCCTCGCAGGCAAATAATACTCTACATATACTACTAATAATGCTAATACTAATACTAACAATAGTAACAAGAATAATAATAAAATTATGATGCATAATATAATTATAGTTTTAGTATATACTAAGAATTTAAAAGGGAGACTGAGCACTAACTAAAATCAGGTACCTAAACCACAATCTAGGAACAGCAGTGGGAATTATTATACAGACAACAACAGGATTGAAATCTAGCTCATTTTGTTTTCTCACAGTACCTTATAAGGCACAAAGTTACCAATCAAATATATTCCAAATGTCAGAAACCTTACATTAGACCTGCAGAGAAAAGCCAGTATAAAGAGGTAAAGAGTTTGGGGTTGAGGATTGAAAGTTTTTTTCTCAAAAAAGAGAAGCCTACAGGTATAATAGTCTTTCAAAAGTTAAATCATAAAACAGACCTGCTAAGCACAATGCTGAGTCACAACAGTGGTTCAGCCATTAAGCAGTCTGCCTTTGCTTATTTAAGTAACAAAGAAGTTAAGATCCTTTTTTAAAAAATCAGTAATTTACCATCCTGCTGTTAGGAAGCTATTAGGAAAGACCTGAATCAGATTATATAAAGTAGCACATGCTTTTCAATAAATAAGCAAAAAAGTGGAGGTCTTACAAAGAAAATATTTGAGATGGCTCGTTTCTTTGCTGTCTGAAGTCCCATATTTTTAACTGTCCAATTGAATTTACTGTCAAGATCTCAGTTGTGCGAAGGAAAGTCACTGCATGGAGTGTACTGCTGTCTGCGTTGTCTGCAAGAGATGAGGAAAACATTCAGGTAAACCTATGCAATGCTAATCTCCATTTAATTGCAACAAAATAACCTAATAGAGAACAGAACTTAAACATGTACATAACATTTCAAGGTCAGAGAATGGCTGGTATCTGCAAATACCCTGTGAAAAAGGAGTCCTTGCTTACTATATGAAAGACTACTGAGACAAATCTGTGAGAAGATGTATTAAATTATCTCTGGTGATTACTGAACTACTTGTTGATTTGTAATATTTCTTTTTGTAGGTCCTAGAAGAGGAATCAATTCAGCCAAGTTTATGCTTCTCAAAAGTTTTCTTTATATGGCCAGCATCTACTGACAGGAAGCAGCTATGGAGCTTTTCATAATGGAGTTCTAAACACAAGAAACAGTAACTCTGGCTGACAGCATGAAGCAGTTTTATACAGAAACACTTAATTCACCAACTTTTACACCTTTTCTGAACTGCCAATGTGGTATCATGTTAAACTCAAATTAGGCTGTGCTTGTTAATAACTGAATAGAAAGGCCCTTTTTTTTCAGGTCCTTTTCTCCAGTGCCTCTTTTTGTCAGAGTAATTTACAATGTCAAACAATTCACAGCTTTGAGGTGAAACTTTTGAGGCCTTCTGAAAAAACAGGCACTATTTTCTTGTGTTTTATTTCTGTTACTATATATAAACTTTTCATCTTGATTATGATGGGGTAACTCTGTTAAATCTGCTTTCACCTCAAGTATTATAAAATTCTTTGTGTAAACCCATACTGAAAATATGTTATATTAATTAGAATTATATATATAATACATATATTTCTGCATGAGATGGAAAGATTTTCTGATATTGAGACAAAAAAAGTGACACTGATGCCTGGTTACAGATATCTGAATGACTTTTCTGCCTACTGTTTAAATGAAAACAGAGGGGAAGAAAAAGCTCAGCAAAACACCATTAAAAAGAAATGTCAGATTACTGAATACTGAGGTTCTAGAGCATTTAAAGTTTTATGACAGACTAACACTGAGTGGTTTAGCAATGATGGCTCCAAAAGATTTTTACATAATCTCTAACTTTAGAGATTTTTTTCCCTACCTTAATTGACTACAAACCTATGCACTTCGTACTGTACACTTAAATCCACTAAACAATAACAAAAATAACAAGGCATTCCCTTGCAAATATTGAATGAGGTACAAGAGTTCTATCTTCATGTTAAGGATTCAGCTTAGTGCCTGGGAAATGTCAAGGTAAACCACTAAAACAGATTGCTTACACCACAGAACTCCATCCTGAAGAACCTGAGAGCATCTTCCAAGATGTTCTCTCTCTTCCCTCGCCAATTGTTACTGTAAAACCATGAACTTACAAATACCTAGATGAATATAGAAATATATCTGAAATACGCTTCAAGTATTTGAATTCTGGAGCGATATAGGAATAATCTGGAACAAACATGTTCAACCTGGAACACTGAAATCAATACTCAATTAACTTTTTTGTTTTGTTTTAATAAGCTGAAAACTGTAGGATGGCTGTTGTTACCCGGCAGATGTATCGAGCTAGGACGGTAGGGACAGAATTCCTCGGAGGGCAGAGACGCTCTTGGAACACGTGTTTATTGTGAGGGTCGTGGGTAAAAGGGGGCCCTGCTACCAGCTGCCAGCACAGCTGATATCAGGGTCCCATGTGGTCAAGAGAGCGATTTCCTGTTACCTTGTGGCTTTATCCCATTCTATGTTGAATATTCTAATTCCCAGTCACCAACCAGTACAGAACACACCTCTTACTACATTTACATACAACCTATAGAAACTACTATATTACCATATAATCTACTTTCTAAATCTTAAAAGCTACCCCCTAATCTACCTTTTCCCTGATACCTTGGTGGGCTCCACCCCTTGGGCTCTCAGGTGTCCCTTTGTTAGCTATTGCTCAACCCACCTTCAGCTAATCGTTGTCTTCCTGCTTGGCCATGCTTTACATTTCAAAACTAGCTACCATCTCTATATCAGTCACAGATTTTATATTTTCAGAATCTCTTGCTAAGCAATCATATCTGTAAGCTTTTCCTGTCTCATCGTTCCCTACAGAAAACCAAACAATCCCCTCCAAATTAGACTAATTTTTTAAAAAACAGGTATTCCACATACCTATAGTTCTTACTGCATCCCTTTGGTCAGCTCTAAAGAGATTTATTCTACCATCTTCTCCAACAGTGACAATTTCTGGGTTGTTGCAGACTACTCCGGTACAGGCTGCCCCACCACAAGATGTGTCTTGATCCACGTGATAATGGGCTTTCTCCCACCGATGGTTGGCAGATAACGTCTAAGTGGTAACCAGACATGAACTTATGGTCTTAAATAATGAACCTGATAGAACAAAGCTTCCAGAATACTCATGAAACCAGAAACAGGGAAAGACACACTATTTCATGGGAATGAGAGCCTCCTATACAAATCAACAGATCTAAATTTTCATCAAATCTTAAAATACAACTCTCCATAAAATGTTAATTATTTCTTCTCTGAACCACTGTTTTCACATGACCTAGCAATTAGAAATAACACTATGGACTGTAAAATGTCTTTCACTAGGCTGATGTCTTCAGTATCTCCCGACGACAGGGGAAAAGAACTGAGGCCCTTAGAAAATAAAAGGTCAAATTCACATCTTGACTGCAAGGAACTTAGTTTATTTTAGGTACCGCACCAAATTACTAACCAACAGTCACCTTTACTGTGTCATTGTGAACATATATAAAAAGGTAATTATGCATTTATTTCCCATGATATATAACCAAAGCAAAAGACTAGCGTTTACATGTCTTCCTTCATGTGACACTCATGAGAATTCATTTATAATTTGTTAGAATTGAACATGAGTCATTTAGTTTAAGAATGCAAAAACTCTGGTAAGGCAGGTACAAATCCATTAATACCTACTGCCCCCAAAACACTTAATTTCTTAAAGTATGTTTTCAATGAATGGGCTGTTTGGTTACAGATACAGACAAGGAGATAACCCAGTCTGTCTCACTCTGGAATCTTGTTTATGCAGCATGTGTGCAAAATGCTATTTTCTTTCCTTGTATTTGTAAAGTCAAAGGTTTTTTTAACAGACTTTAAAAAGAAATTGATTTTGGTAGTGCGAAGTTTTTCATGCTAAGATCAAAGTGACCTGTATTACAGAAAATAGCATCTTAAAGCCAGCATGTCACATACCTGGTTATTTTGATGATGACGGTATATAGTTACAGTTCCTGTTGATGAGGCAACCACGATTCTCTCTTGATCCAAAAACTAGAGAGAGATAACAAGAATGCTGTAAGTCAATGTTAGTACCGAGGTGATAATTTTATTTTAGAGTAACCTAAATTATTGGTAGGTGGAGGGGAAAAAAACAAACCCACAAAGCAATATTGATTGGTTTTGTCCCTTTTCTTCATAAGAATTTTTTGGCCAATGTCAGCATTTTAACAGTTCACTCTCACTTAACTTCTCCTAAGTGACAAGCCCTTAAAAAATACAGGTATATTCGACACAGCTATCTTACCTGCATATCCATAACATCACCGTTGTGCTGGATGTCACACAGCAGATGAGGTTCTCCATGATATTCACCATTGAGGCCCGCATTTCCAAGGTCGCCAGCAGACCAAATGGAAACTCTGTTATCCTGAACGAAAACAATACCATATTTACTCGAAAATGCTTTTGAAAGTACCTAGAAATAAGCCTCAACCAGGGAAAGCAATAGGCTGCGGGCTGCGCACCGCTCCTGAGGAAGCCTCCGCTGGCCGGAGGGAAGGGCTTGCCCAGGGGGATAACGCTGCCGTGCGGCGGGGTGGCCCCACGGCTTCCTTGGGGACACCAGCACAGCACGGT
>VZTT01060862.1:53867-66234 GCA_013400855.1 Buphagus erythrorhynchus
CGGGCGGGGCCCCTGGGCTGCGGGGCGGCCGTTACCGGCCGCCCGGTGACCGTTAGCGACCGCGCGCTGCCGCGGCGCCCGCCCGACCCGCCGCCAACTGTCACAGGGAGCGGCACCGGCGCCCGGCCGCGTGTGTCCGTGTTGTCCGTCCGTCCGTCCGTGTCTGTATGTGCGTGTCTCTGTGTCCGGCCGGGGGTGTGTCCGTGCGTGCCCGGGTGCTCGGGCGGGGGGTGTGTGTCCGGGCGGCGGCCGGTGTCGCAGGGCGGGCCGAGCTGTTGTTGCGGGAGGCAGTGCGGCAGGCGAGGTGGCGCCGATGGCGGTCCCGGAGGAGAAGCGCCGTGCGGCGGCCGTGGCTGTTCCCTACTCGCCGCGTTTCCCTCTCGCCGGCCCCGTTCCCGCCGCCTCGTCCTCGTCTGCCTTGTGCGAGCTGAGGCGGGGCCGCGGTGGCAGTGCCGGAGGGCCCGTGATCCCCCGCACGCACCGGGATCGGCGTCCGTCTGGCTTCGCTCCGGGCGGCGGGCGGCGGGACTGGTGGTGTCGGCGGGCGCCCTCCGGTCTTTCAGGCCCGCGCTGAACAACGCAGCGGGAGCCGCCCGGGATTGGGAAACGCGCCGAAGAGGCCGCGGCTGTTTGCGTTGGATGAAAGGGGGCGTGTGGCGGCAGTCCCTCCTCCCCCCACCCCGGCGGGGTCTGGAGCGGCTCCGCTCGAAGGGGTGGGCTGGGGCCGCAGGGAGAGGACAGGACTGGAGAGGAGCTGTCGGCGCTGCGGACTCGTGCTGTGACAGCCGAGCTTTGCGGTGTCTGCCCGGCACCGGGCGCTCCCTTGTGCTCACCGAGGGTTTGTGCTGTCCCCGTGCTGAATGTGAAGGTGTTGGAAGAGCGCTTCTTCGCCGATGTACTTCAGTACATCCTGAAGTCTGCAGATCCTGAAAGGACGGAGAGACAATACCTCCTGTATTCGGAGCTTCCATTTTTCATATTAGAATAGAATTAACCTCTCAAATATAATGACGGTGTCTCTCGTCTCTGCTCCTGGCCTTTTCCGTTCCTCTTCTCAAGTCTCTGTCCTAGATGTAAAAGAATGTAGATTTGGAGCCTGTATTATGGCAGTTGTCTCTTACTTCAGTGATACTACAAGACCACAGACAGGTTCACCTGTGTGGCCTCCTCGTTATTCTAGTGTCATAGGAGAATCACCCTTTTCTCTTTTCACTTTTTCTCTGCTTTTCTGATCCTGTGGTCTTTTCTAGTATTTTCTTTTGAGAACTGTCATATCCAGTAGAATAATACATGCTGAAGTGACTTTCAGTTTCCCTGTAAAAACTACTAATTATTGTAGAGTTTCTCTATTTAATAAATAGATAATAACTTCTGTAGTTACAATTGTTGCAATGCTTTTTTTTTTTGTTTTGTTCTGCAACTGAAAAGGCTAGAAATACCGTTTTAGTGAAATGTTGTTCTCTTACACAGCTGGGAAAAACTTTCTGAAGTAAAAATCAACATTAAGCTGCAAAATACATCCAAAAAGCCATTATTGCCAGAACAGTCTATGGCGCTTAGAACCTGAAGGCAAAACCAGTTTCTTTGTTGCAGAAGACAATGACAGTTTTTCAACACATGGAAACTGTTTAGGGCATTGCAAATAATGATGACGAAGCTAAAAACTATTGTAGTTAGTATACAGCAATAGTTGTATAGGAAGAGGAAAGTAAAATAGAAGCCCTCAATATTGCAATCTCAAAGTATGCACTGATGTTAATTTCCTGGAAAACTACAGTCTGTAATTTCCCCTGCTCTGTTTTGCATATGCATGCCAAAATGTTTTGAGGGGTATTAAATAAGGAAAGAGTAGATCGGCAGTAAAATATTGTGGAAGCACAGAGGCCTTTGATCTTGCAGCAAGATTGTGTTGTCACCTTCAGTGGGACTCCAGTCGTGGTGTAAGGGGCTTTTCCAGTGCAGAGCAGCTGCTGAATTAAGACCATAACTTTCAAGTTAGAGTTCCTCAGGTAAGATGATACCTTGTTGCTAAAGTTGGGAAAGGATTTAGAAGAAAGTACTGTTTAATGTGATACAATTCTCCTAGACGTGTTTCAACAAACTTAAAAATTATTGGTTATTAGAAAGACTAAAATGTTCCTGAGAATTCTTTTGGAGTAGTAGATCCATCAGTGTATTTTCCCTTCTCTAAAAACAGCTACATAGTATTTACAGCATTTTATGCTAAAAGTAAGAATGCAAATTGAATGTGATTAATTGGATGTTGTCCAGTGTTTGTCTTATGTGTAACTTAGTAAATGTGTGTGTGATGTAGTGTATATTTGGCATAACTTAAAGAAAATAATGCAGGTTGTAGTGACATAGCATGTTCTCTTCTGCAGCAAATCCTGGTACAGAGGTTCTTGCCCCTGCCTTTATGCCGCAATTCTTCTCTTGACTGTTCTTGTAGAATTGCTTGTGAGGGAGGCAGTGCTGTAAGACTGGGTCACTTTCTCATGACTTGTGAAACATCAAAATGTAAACTCCTCAGTGTCTGTAAGCTGTTGTAATATCATGGTTAGAGAAGCAGTGAACTTGGTTGTGGGTAAATGAGGACTGGAGAGAATGGGAACTTATTAAAGTGGTTTTGCTTCCAAATAAAAACATCATTGGAAGATTGCTGTAGGCTACATGTTCTTTTCCTTTAAAACAGCTATAAAGATTATTCTTCATTATAAGCTGTTATTGACAGTTACTAGTGCTTCTATTTTGTGGCAATAAAGTTCTCCATTTCATGAGATTTGCTTTACTGCTCACTTCACTGTTGCCTTAACTATAGAATTAACTTTACTGTAATGGTAACAATCATTGTGTTAGGGCAGTGACAAGTGATTTTGGGTATTTGCAATGCAGATTTAGGCAATTATTATTTATAGGCTTTATCTTTGCTGTCCTGTCTTAAAAGAGACAAACTAAAAAAGAGGGCCCTGGAACTTGCATATTTTTCAGTACATGCTTAGGGACAAGTGACTGAAGAATGTTGCAGTACATTGTTTTGTTGTTTTGATTTTTAACTTATTGTTGCATTGTAAACATGTTTTTGCGCTGTTATTTTGAGGCGTCATAGATGCACAATTTGACATACGTAAAATAAACTTGTTTAAAACACGCTCTTCACAATGAAAATGCTGTCCTTGCATGTGCTGTTGCTACGAGGTGTTCAGCTGCTTTGTTTCAGTGGTTCTTGAAAGTACTTCTCATTTTTTAAATATGCCTTTTTTAATCTGAATGGTTCTTTCTTCATTTAAGTCTTAAAACAAATATTTTTCACCTTCACAGAGTAATTGTTTAAATCTTTGTTTCTTCTTAACTGAAGATAGTTGAACATGTGCCTTCAAACTTGAGTGAACTTCCCCCTAAAATATATTTAAAGTAAGATCTTTTAGCAGACCACATTTCTAGGAAGCTCTCTAAATGCTGGTTACTGTAGGGTTAGAAATCATGCTAAAAACAGAAATTATTGCCTGTGTTTAAATCAATAACTCTGTCAGGAGTTTTTTTTAAATTATGAATCTGTCATATAGAGGTGCTGAGGAAGGAGGAAAAGAATTAGTGAGTTATTTACTGTTGTCTTGCTTGGTTGAAAATCTTTTGATTCTAAATCTGTAACTTTTTTTCCCCTTTCTGTACCTTCAGCTCTCCACTGAATAGGTCACGATTAGATCATTTCATCGTCTGTCTTTCATACTTCGGCTTTTTCCAAGTCCTGTTACTTTACATGCCAGCATCTTAGAAATGAGTTTTTCTTTCCCACCTGAAGGACAGAAAAATTGGTTCCCTGTCCAATTTACAAGCAATCAAAGTTCATTTAGTTTTCTTATTGTGCCTTATTGCTCCAGTCAGTGTCATGCTGCCCTATGACAAGCTTGCTTTGCTCATTTCTCTGATCACATTGTGTCAATGGTGTTTCTTGAATTCACATTTCTCAGTGAAAGCGAAGGTGAGTTAACTTGGCTATGGCTGAAGTTATTAACCATCTGTGGATTTGTTTCTTTCTACATTCTTTTACCTTCCTCACCTAATAAACTTGTGTCACAAAAGTTAACAACTCTAATTTACAAGATTCCATAGAATTTTGCACCTCACATAAGATCAGGTTCTTAATTTTTCAGCGTGAATGATGCTTCCAATCAATATCTGTTCATATATTACCGGGCTCTGGGAATTCTATTTTTAAACATGCTAAAGGTATTTCTCAAAGTGTTTTAATTATTTAGATGTTAAATAATTAAAAATGACATCTTGGCGTTCTTTGTCATGATGAAGGCTTATCTGCAATGAGTCTGCACCTTTGGTGCAGGTTTCTGGTTGCTGAGGACAAATCTCTTTGGGAACTGCCATGAGTGGGAAAGCATTGGATATAGTAAGCCTAATCTAGGTTCAGCAAGCAGTAAACATTGGTTTTGTTTTGTTTATTTTCCCCTGTCATGTCTTTTCCCTTGGTTTATCCAAATCTCTTCTACATCTGTCTAATTTTGCTTAAGGAAGTGTAATGTAATTTGGATGAAAATGAAGAAGGGAAATGATAATGGGAAAATTAGACCAAATTTAATGACTCCCCTGTACAAGCACTTATGCTGCTGCCTGTTGTCAGCGACCACCCTTTCCTTCATCATAAATGAATTGAGGCTTCAGTGTCTAAGCATTGTAACTTATGACCAGGTAGTGAAATGGTTAGAAAGTGAACTATTTTTTTCAATTAAAAATTAACACATCCACTGATATGTTAATTGAAGAATATCTAAAATTTCTTAAATTTAGTTCATGTCTCAGGTGGCAGTCTTGAAATCTGTGGTGCTATTTTTTGGAGCATTGAGATTTAAAAAAAATTTTGTTAGCAAGTAATTTGAATAATTGCCTAAAGGAGTTGCTGTGAAACTTCTTTATTTTTGAGTAAGATTTAAGTATTTGTTAATGATTTGCCCATACTAGTGAAATGTTTTGAAGGAATTTCGACACCCTTGATCTTTTAAGAGGCAGGTCTTCAAGTAAATCAAGACAACTAAATATCCCAGATAATAGGAAATTGTAACAGAAAGAAAAAAAACAACCTAAGTTTAAAAACATTTATCGTATTTTATTGGTGTGTAAATTAAGATTATGTTCTTAACTGGTTCTTTCTTGTTGGCATGTTTTTTTTCATTTTAATGTTAGACAGGGTGTCAATGTAACGTTAAAAACATACCTATACTTTCCCAGAAACTCCCAAAATTCAGTGCATCAAAATCCAAGTCCTTGATGATTCAACAAAAAGAGGGCATTTTTTTTTGGTGATTATTTACATCACAAATCTTTATAACTCCTAATAAATAATTTTAATTAAAAATGTTTAGTTCTATTGCTTGATTGAAGATATATTTTTGTAGGTGAATATAATGTCATGATATAATTTTTTTTTCCTGGTGGTCTGAAGCTGCCTAGTAATCCATAGCAAAATGGAAATGATACTGCAAATGTGTCCAAAACAGATCATTACTACTGCATGTAGACATTTTTAAAAGAGGAAATCTCCTATCAGAATAATTAGTATAACTCTAAGCTTTTCTTTTAATGCTACTGTTTCTTTCATCCTGACGTAGTATCAAGAGATCACTAAGAGCATAAGAATGTTATCCCGCAAAGTCACATTCTTTAGTGCTTCATAACACTTTAAATAAATAATTTTATTAAATTTTTTATTAGGTTAATTTTATTAATGTTTTAATTTTTATTTTAAATTACCAACATTTGGCAAAAACTGAGTCAACTCTTTTAATGCTTGAGATCAATAAGATGTGGACTTCTCCTGGACTGGCTGACTTGTGAGTTACATTTTAAGATTTCAGAACCTGAATACTTCTGTAGTGGACTTGAGCACAAAATAGTTTCAAATGCTTGCACTGTTGAAATACAGCTTCAGAAATTCTTCGGAATTTCTGCTAGTAGGACAGCTTTTTGTCATTTTGTCCCAAGAGTTAGGGTTATATTTTGCTGATCTTCTGATCTTCCTCAACTTTCATGTAGTACTAGTGCCTGTCTTAATGAAACCATAATAACAGACTCTTCATGTGGTTTAGCTGCTGGTCCTAACGGCATTGGCTTTTCTGAAAACTGCAGAGTAGTTGCATGGAATCTGCTCAGTAAGGTGTGAGATGTGCACCATCTGCCTTTACAGATCTGCTAAAGCTGTAAGTAGTTTCGCCTCAGGCCTTACTGTGAAGAGAGTTCCCTGTCTTATCTGTCTGATCCAGCTAAGTTTATCTTAACCTCTGCAACATTTTTTCATTATTACTGATGGTTGTTGCCAGTTTGTATTGAACTCTTCCGTTTTGACTTTCCATATGATGTGTAAGTGAAGTTCAGCCTTCTCAAATGTTGAGGGATTGAGGAGTGCTTGGTGGTTGAATTCTCCCTCATCTGCACGTGGGTGTTAAAGTGGTTCTATGTTTTTGCGTGCTGAAACCAACCTTAAAGTTACCTTCTTCTTTCATGTACTCCTCAAAGTTTCTTCATTCAGCTGCTGATATAGATTTAGACAGAATCAACATAACCATTATGATAAATGTGAGTACATTACAGAGAACTTCTGTATAAATCTGTGTGCTGTGTTAGCAGGCCTTTCTTCTCCCCTGGAGAAAAAAATGGTTAATAGCAACTTTGCAGCGTTGGCTTACGGTAGGAGGGGGATATACTACTGTGGTTAAAATGTCTAAATTAGTTAACTGCAGACTTTCAGATCCATGAAAATTAATAGAAAACTCTTACCCATTACACTAGAGTGGATGGGTTGCTTTTGAAGGTGAATCTTATGAAATAGGGAAGGAATACTACCTTAAAGTAAAAGTGAAATGTTGACAGGTAAGTTTGTATTTAAACTGAAGCTTGAGGCTGTATACTAGTTTGTTGTGTTGAGCTTAGCTTATGATTCCCATGTTGTTTTACCGCTGCAGGTTTTGAGTAGCATTTAAATGGTAATTTAATATTTATTATTATTATTATTATTATTACTATTATTTCTCCTATTATTTTTAATTTCTGTCACTTTGGAATTTTCATGGGACTTGATGTTTGTTTTAGATTAGCTCTGATGGACTCTTGCTTTCCTCAGTCTTTCTGTCGTTGTGTCTCTGAACGATAGACTCTCAAGTGATTCCTTCCAGTGAGCTGTATGCAACATCCTGTTTGGATAATGTTTGGATATTGTGAATCCAAATCACAGTGACAGTAGATGGGCAGCTGAATGTTTGAGGCATATAGCTCTTAAATTATCAGCAAAGCACAAGAAGTTTGCATGTATGAGCGGTATAAGAAACACTTGTTTACAAACGCCTACTTTCAATTTCTTTAGCACAGAGAACTTTGTATGTTTTGGGTTAGCGTCCGTTATTGGATCCTAGTGATGCATCGCTTCTTGTTCTAAGTGCTTTCTTTGTGTTCATGCTTTACAGTGAATCTTCCTATGCTCATTACTTAAATAAAATTCTGTTAACTGAACCATGTTCTTTCCCATCTTTTTTCTTCCTCTGCTCAAACAAAAAGACCCTGACTTTAAAAATGTCAGTTGATCAGATGCTTAAAACCAACAATCTTCACATTGCTTGCAAATCAGGATGTGGTTCTATTCCAGCCCATACTCCTCTGGAAAGCTACTAGCTGGTTTGCATGGGTCAGATGGAGACTGTCATTTGACACTGTCCTGCACTATATCCATGTCTTTGAAAGTGAGCAGCATGGATTAGACTGATGGACCATTTGATAGATAAGGCTGGGTGGTAGCACTGAAAAGAGTTGTGGTCAAATGCTCTATGTTCCAGTGTAGACTGTGATGGGTGCTCTTCCTCGGGTTGGCACTTGGACTGGTGGTGTTTAACATCTTTGTCATTGACATTGACAGTGGGATCGAGTGCACCCTCTGCAAGTTTGTGGAGAGCAAGCTGTCCTACATCAAAAGCAGTGTGGCCAGCAGGGCAAGGGAGACAATTCTGCCCCTTTGTTCTGCTCTGCCCTGGTGAGACCCCACCTGGAATGCTGCATCCAGCTCTGGGGTCCCCAACATGAGAAGGAACTAGTTGAGCTTTAAGGTTTCTTCTAACCCAAACCATTCTATGATTTGTCACATCAGTAATTTTAATCTACATGAATGAATCTTTTGTAACATAAAGCTGTATATGCTTTGCATCATGCCTTAAGACCTCTGCATGATTTTTAAATTTCCCTGTTTCGCTGAAAATTTATCTTCCTAAGTGAAGTATTCTGCAGTGGTTATGTAGAAAGTAATCTAAGAAGCTGAACTGTGTGGATGCTGAAGTAGTTGCACAGTAAATGGTTTTGAGATCTGCAGGAGCATTTTTTAAATACATAAAGTCAGCCACAGGAGGAGTTTGAGTAGGTGTTATGGTTTGTATAGTAAGCTTGTGTGCTGGGTCATGTGGCAATGACACATCCTCTTTTCTGATCTGGAAGCCAGTGTTGGTGTAAATGTTGACTGCTAGTATTTTATGGTTTGGTTAGAAACATGTTTGATCAACAGTCAGGATACCATCAGTGAGGTAGGCAATTCTTTGAAACATAAGCATTTCAGTAGTGCATTTGTTGCTAAATAAAGACAAAATAAAAAGATAGGTTGTTTACTTGTTGAAAGTCCATGGTGCCTTTTCAGACTCTTCTTTCCTTGCTCTCTGACAGCCAACTGCCCAGTTTCCCAGGTTACATTCAACAGTGGTATATTCCCACCTTCAAGTCCAAGGACTGCTCTGAGCTCTTTTCCTGTTTTCATGGTGTTATTTGTGGAAAAGAAGCAGACCAGAGAGAGTTTTCAAAACATGCTCCAATTATGTCAAGTTGTCATTGCCACAGCCTCTGCACAGAGTAACTCTTGAACTTGGCAGGCGGTGCTCCACTGTTAAGTACTTACTTTTCAGCTTCAGCCCTTTGAAGCTTCGAAGTTGTGCTGATATAACTCTGGGGTTTTTTTAGTTTGCTTTTTATTTCAAGCTGTCAGTGTGTTTGTGTATTATCCTTTGCTTGTAAACACTTTAATATCTGATTTGTTTGCAGTACAAACTGATTATCAGTCTTGAAACTCAGCAGTCTCCTCAAGGAGAGTTTTCTCTTCACATTATAATTGGAAAGGATATTCTGCTATACATTTAATTGTGAATTATTTTCTTGCAATATACAGCGTCGTTTTAAGATTTAGAAAATGTTTTTAGTTTGCAGTTTATTAACAGTTAATTTATTTTTTATTGTTTTGGCTTTTTGGTAGAGATGGCATGAAATTAGAATGTCTTCTTTGCAATATAAGCTTCTATTATTGGCTTCTTTAGGGGATATACTTGTTTTCTGGACTTAATTGAGAATTTGATAGAGACACGTTTCAGACAGAATTAAGATCCTGTCAGCTGGTCATCTTGGGACTGACTATTGTAGGAAAGAAAGGACTTTTTTGGAGTTTGGTACCTTACAGTTGCTATGTTTCTCTATATTCAGCTGTGAGACTAAGAAAAAAATCTTATTGTTATCAACAAAATAAAAATGACAACAAACTCAATATTGCCCTTGCTGTTTAGGGCTTGATTGTTTTTCTTAATTCCCACCTAAAATGTGATGCTGTTTCCATCTTAAAATAAGCAAATTGAAAAGCAGACTTAATCTATGGAGGGATAGCTGAGAGGGTGATGTTTGTTTTATGGAGTATTATTCAGTAATTGAAATAAATGGCTGACAGCAGATTCAGCTTCTCCCACAGGTTCTGCTGCGGACTCTTGAGTATGGGTAACTTCAGTTTTTATTTACTGATAAAAAGACGACAATAATCAAAGACAGTACAAGAATCAGCAAATCTCATGGTTGTTTGCTGAATGAGAGCATCCTGAATGCTCAAAATCTATAGAATATTAGTAGTTTCTGTTTTCAGGGGTTTTTTTGTAATTTGCCTGTCAGTGTAAGCATCTTATTTGATGTTGTATGTACTTTGACTGGAGCTAAGTTTTGTGAAATTAGAGAAGGTTCTTGGCCTTATCATAGGGCCCTGCAGTTGCACTTCCAAGCTGGAAGCTTGTTCTTTTTGTTCTCTACATGTTTATTCCACAAGGCACAAAAGGAAAGAGCAGGTGGCTACCTATAGTTATACAATATATGCGCCTATCTGCATGTAAAGAAATAAATCACTATTTTAGACCTTTTGTGAGGGCTTCTTGGCTGCTGCTTTTTGACATCCCTTCAGCCCCCTAGAGCCTTTATCTCCTCACTTTTGTTATAATCAGCCTTGCTGCTGCTTCTTTTTTTAGAATACATTTGGTTTGGAGATACTAATTTCTTAGTGATTCCTAATGAGACTCTAAGAGTAAAACTTCGATTTTTTGGTTTCTATGCTTTGTTCACAGAACTGCTGTACAGATAATCCAACTAATTTCTAGTGGTCAGGGAAAACTTTTTTTCCTCCTTATTATCCTCTATTGTTCATGCCAGTGTGTTAATGAATTGATTTGTTTGTTTTCTTTTGGTACAATTTTGCTTGGTAAGTAAACTTATGAGCTGCTGCAAGTGCCTACTGACTCAGATTTGAAACCTTGGATTGAAATGAGTTTCCTTTAACTGGAACTGCTGTAGTATTCAGTTCAAAATGAAGTCAAAGAACAGTATAAGTCTAATGTGTGGGGACTGTGAGTGGAGTGTATGCTTTTTCTGGGACTTACCAGATACAGAAATATTTCTANCAGTTAGTAGATTAAAAAAATAAGGAAAGGAAAATCCCATGATTAATAGGTGTAGTTGAGAGCACCCAGTAAATACTCAGGAAGATCTCTGCAGAAGTTAGCCCAGTCCTGGGCACAGATGTGTTTTGTTGGTGGTACTTCAAAAAAACCCACTGGTGCAACTTCAGGACAATCTTACACAAGTTCTATAATCTGATTGTCATGTTTTGGGTTAGATATTAATGGTGCTCAAATGATCTTTTTTTCTTTTTTTTCATTTTTTTCTTTTAAAGTATAGTTTTGCAAAAAAAAATCCTTATTTAAAGAAAGTAGTTAATGAAGCAATCCATCATTGAAATGTCAGTTATTTGTAGTTTATATCATCTTTTAATGCAACTAATTAGTTAATTTCTTCCATTTGTTCTCCAAAATATTCTGTTATGCGTTAATGTGCTCTTCAAAACTTAAAAAAAAATAGAATTATCAATGTTAAAAAAAGCTTCAGTAAAACAGCAAGGAAAAACGGCTGCTTCTGACATTTTACATGCAAGTGCTTTTACATTTTATTTTGAAAAGTGAAAAAGATTCAGAGTGTTTTCATATAAAAACATTTTGGCCTCAGTCTGCCCCAGCATAAGAATTCAGATTCAGTGGGAGTTTCTTTACAAAAGAATTTTTTTTCTTTGCTAACACAAGACAAACAGAGCTGGAAACTTAAGTACCAAGCAATGATGCTTCAACTTCACATTTTTAACTTGCTTTTGTATATTTTTCAGTAATTACTTGTATAGCTTCTTAGAAATACGAAGTATGTCTTGTTTGGTGTGCATAGTAATACTAATTTCTTACTGACTATATTTTCAGGATTTATCAAAGGTATGCATGAAATTGAGTTTTCCGAGGGGGTAGATCTTTGCAAATGGTTTCAGAAAAGTACTTGCAACTGCTGGGAAAGTCTTGTTCAACATTCACTGGCTTAAGCATTATTGGATCTCTAGACCCCAGATTTAATTTTAGTATCAAAGAAGGGTTTGGGCTAGAAGGGACCTTTAGAGATGATGTAGTCCAACCCCTGCCATGGGCAATATGATGAGGGTAAGAGAGTTAGAGATCTGTGTAAGGCACATGATTTCTCCCAATGCTATGAATATGTTAACACGTTTCACTGACTCCTGCACTGAAACAATGCCTTCATTTTTATATATTTGTTTATAGAAAATGGAATAATCAAAACAGACAAGGTATTTGAAGTAATGCTGGCTACAGACCGTTGCCACTATGCAAAATACAACCCATACATGGACTCTCCACAGTCTATAGGTAAGAGCATCTTGCAAAAGTGTTTGAGATTGTTTTCATTTGTGTGACATGACTGCTTTTGTCANAAAATAATTTCTTTGATTTGGAAGGTTGTTTAGTTCTTCATCAATATATTCCATACCTTTTAACTAAGCTTCAGTTTCTTGCAGAATGCAGTTGACATATTTGGATACATCAGGTAGAGAGGTGTTTTTCAGAAAATATTAATATGTGTAAATATGTGTTTATTTTTCAAACTCCAGCAATTTGTGATGGTGCAGCTGATGTAAATACTTAAAAATAATTTGCATCCCATTTATGGTAGAAACGTTCCCTATCTTTACAGAAATTAT
>VZTT01060863.1:12433-27781 GCA_013400855.1 Buphagus erythrorhynchus
ATAGAAAAAATAAAGATCAGACCAGAAAAGAAGGGTTATCATTGTGGGAGGTTCCTGGCATGGGCAATTGGAAGGCACAGCTGGCAGTGGTAGAGCATTCTTTAAAACTTAACCAGTTTTCCACTTGAAACACATGTTGATTTACAAGCACAGGCACAAAAAGTAGGGTGATTAAGGAATTTATTTTCATTCCTTGTACCCTGTAGGCATATGTCTTCAATATTTAACAAAGAGATCGATGAAAGCAAATTGTTCACTGACAACCAGCTAGTTACTTTCCCTCAGGTGAAATACTGCTCTAAGTACTCTACCATTATGAGGACAGCTCTCTCTCTCTATTTTCCATGACTTCTTGCATTTCTTTTCCTCACTATTTTTATTACCTCTCCTTCAAGCGTCTCCTTACAAGATAAAAACTGGAATGATGTGGAAATACAAACCAGCTAGTTGCTACAGAGTTATGTATCAGTCAAGCTCCAGTAGGGAGCTGCATGTTTCAGTTTCATGTATGCTGATAACTGTAATTTCAAAATGAAGTATAGAGCCCAGAGTATACAAAAGTATTTCAGGAGGATCTGCATGCAGTCTCCCCAGCAGGGCAGTGCTATTTCACTTGTGACACCATTTTATCCTTTGTTGGGCTAAGAATTTCCCAAGTACCACTACTAGCCAGTACTGGAGAGGGCAGAGCTCCTGTAAAAGTGATGTCAGCATTTCCAAGGAGGTAATAGTTCTTTCTCCGAGCCATAAGGTCAACTCTGATGTTCTGTATGACTTTTTTCATAGAATGCAGGTAGTGATGAGAGACTCCTCTCTTGTCATATCCTCTCCTTGCTATGGGAAGTGTAACAGTAGTTGTGAAATTCTTTAAATAGCTACCAAGCTGGGACACAGTACATTACAAAAGTTGCTGTATACCTCAGAAACTAACCATCTTTTCATCTTTTGTGCCTTTGTGGCTTGGAAAGTGGCAACACATTGTCAACTTACAGAATTCTCCATGAGAATTGTTTGGGCAGTTATTTTTTCTGAGGGTCATAGATAAGGAGCTTTTGTTCCTTTTAAGCCATATTTATTAAATCCTAAATTAAACACCTGTAAACCTGAGGAAGCTGACCCATGTTGTAGAAAATCAGCTTATAAAATCACTCCAGTATTTAGAACATCCACGATCTTATCTCTCTAGCATTCTACATAATTGCTTTTGTCAAGAAATGGCCTTGTTTGTTCTGCTGTCATATGCCAATTACTGGTACTAGATCCTGACAAATCATTCTTCTCAAGGAGTAAACTGGCATTTTCCACCTACCTACAGCAGTTACTCCTCCAGGTGCAAACAAGGGAACAACAGACAAACAGTTTCAGTTCAAGAGAAGTTAAATATAAACTGCCTCTGACTGCCCTCCATGGATATTCTGCCCTATCCTAGGGGCTTTTCTGTTTTCTAGGATCCTATAGTGCTTTGTTCTCTACAAACACAAAACTAAAACATATTTCCTGTAGCATATATGCCCTTGTATATTCTGAAAATATATATTCATAACAAACTTTTCAAAAAAAATCTAAAATCATTATTTGTCCAAGTATGCTCCTTGCTTAGTTAATAGAAATCTAAGTGTCCTAATGAAAATCGAGTTCTCAGAATTTTTATAGAGAATGTTTTGCAGAAGCTCCTTATTTTCAGATAATTTACTTGCTTTTAAGAAATATGATTTCAGAGAAAGTGTCATTACCAGAATTGGTAGCATTAATTCAGAAGCATGAAGTAATAGTGGAAAAAATAATATTGTGTTGCTAAAAAATCTTAAATGGGCTCTGAAGACATGTCTAGAAATAGGAAAGGACACTAGTATTTTTTAAATTAAATATTTATTTTCAGACTTTATTATGCATTACAAATATTTTCCCCTTAAATTAAAGATTACACTTCCATTTATTTTATGTGCTCGATACTCCACCCTGTTGATTATTTATCAAATGCTGTCATAATAGCAGGGTAAAATAGAGTTGGTCAAACAGATCTTTAAGGGAAGATATAAATCAACACGGCAATTTTGACAGCAAGAAAATTACAGCAGTTCAGATACACTGAGATTTTGTGTGTGCATGTTGCTCAGTTCTCAGTCTATCTTTGATGGAAATTTGTAATCAGTGTCACTATCTGGAATGCCTATATCTACTAATAATCTGGGTGGTTTTGGGTCAGGTCAGATGTTCATCTAGTCTGGCATCCTGTCTTTGTAGCAAATCCTTAGGGAAAGAGAGCAACAACAGTGATACTTCCTCTGGCATGTTCAGTTTCTGGTTCTAGTAGATTAAGTACTTCGAATCACAGAATGGTTTGGGTTGAGAGGGACTTTAAAGGCCACCTAGTTTCAAATCCCCTGCCATAGGCAGGGAATGCCATCCAGCAGACCAGGTTGCTCAGAGCCCCATCCAATCTGGCCTGGAACACTGGCAGGGATGAGGCATCCACAACTTCTCTGGGCAACCTGCTCCTGCACCTCAGCACTCTCTGAGTAAAGAATTTCTTCCCAACATCTAATCCGAATATCTCTTTTAGTTTAAAACCAGGCGCCCACTATCTGCTTAATAAAAAGTTGCTCTCCCTCCATTTTGTAAGCTCCTTTTAGGTACTAAGGCTGCTCTAATGTCTCTCTGGATTCTTTTCTTCAGGCTGAACAACCACAGCTCTCTCAGCCTTCTTCATAGGAGAGGTGCTCCAGCTCTACCATCCTCACGGCCTTCCACTGGACTCATTTTAACAGGTCCATGTCTTTCCTGGCTGAGAAATCCAAGCTGGATGCAGCACTCCAGGTGTGTTCTCCAAAGGGCAGAGTAGAGTCTAATTTCTCATACAGACCAGAAACACTATATAAAATAGAATAGATACAAACTATATAGTTCTCCTCATAAATCCCTAGCCCTGATATCCAGGTATATTTGTTACTATAATTGTGTCTCTGAAATCCATATATTAATCACAATTTCACAAAGTAGATTTTCTTCTTTTATGAAGCTGTAGCTCCACAACATTGTGTCCCATATCTATCTGCTATAAAAAGGTAGCTTAAGCATTACTCACTTTCCAGATTCTCTGGTCTCGATTCAAATACACTTAACTTTGTTACTTCAAAAGGATCATCTATGCATACCTTTCCCTTCAGGTTTTCCCATTTGTGTTAATTTCCCCCTTATTCCTATTAGTGTTGTATTGTCATGACATGGTTCCAGTCAGTTATTTGCAGGCTGTTAGTCTGAACACTAGACAGAATGTATATTTGACAGCAACCAACTGGGCTGGTAATCCACAATTTGTTGATAGCAATAGACACAGGGCATTAGGGGATTGTAAATGAAGTGCTGATGTAGCAGTAATTACAGACTCAGCAGCACTGCCAGAGTTAAGGACTGACGTTTGCTTTAAAGTCTGTTTCAGTGGTTTATGTAATTCAGCTAGGGTAATTTGCAGTTGAATGAAACCTGACATGGAAATCATAAACTCAAATACCGGTTTTCTTCTGAAAAGACTTCAGACAAGAACTGAGAGCACAGCAATCTTTAGAGAAGAGGTTCATTTTGGCAGATATGGTTAGGTAATTAATCAAATATGCATTTTCAGCTTTGAAGAGTTTATTTTTTGAATGATTTACATCTCTGTTTTTAAAATATATGATCAATGAAACAGTACTCATTATTTTATGAAGCTGTCAAACAATGGCCACTGCCCATATATCAGTGAAATGTGGTGCTATGTTGCAGAATGGTGTGAGACCATAGCCAGTCAACAGTTAAACTTGGAAATTAGTTCTGGGTCCTCATATGAGTAGCTCTAAGTGACTACTCTTAACAATATTCTTCACTCTTTTAGGTGACACAGAAGCTTGGTCTCCTAAAGGGTCACGGCAGATGAAAGCAAAAGAGGGTAATAGCAGAGCCTTTAAAAATTCAAATGGATATTAAATGAAGTTTTCAGCAATGTTGTGACTGTATTTCTTAGAATATCAGATTACTTTATGGGCCTTCACTCACTTAATTTGGAGCTTTCTCTGTATTCCAAATTCAGAAGTTGAAGTTGCTGGCCAATCAGCACAGCAAATGGATTGTAATTACCCCAGTCCCCAAAGGTAATAACATTTTCCTTCAAGTGACAGGTCTGCATAGCTTTGTGGTAACAAAGGTCACCTGAAAAACTTTAATCCTATCTAAATACTTCACCATGAGAGAGGAAGCCCTGTACTTAGGAAGACCTTTATTCTTCATTAAAACCTGTGGCCTTCAACATTAAATTCTGCTCAGTTCAGATTTGCATGTAGTGTATTTATCCTCCAGTACTGTATGCCTCTGCTTTTTATCATCTAATTTTTTTTCCTGAAAATTAGTAAAATAACAGATTAGGTATTTGGTATTGAACGTTAATGTTACTTTATAAGATGTAATGCAGTGTCATCCTCTGGATCATGCTTTCTCTTTTCAAGATCTCTTAGCTGTATCTGTGTTGTTCATTTTACAGATATGTTATTGAATTTCTAGGTACAGATAGAATCACGGAACCATAGAAAGATCTGGGTTGGAAGGGACTTTACAGATCATCTAGCTCCAACCCCCTGTTGTGGGCTGGGACACCTTTCACTAGACAGGTTGCTCAGAGCTCCATCTAACCTGGCCTTGAACACTTCCACGGCTAGGGCATCCACAACTTCCCTAGGCATATAATATTCTACTTTAATAGTGAACCATGCTAAGGCCAAATAGAAAAAGCTTGCAATAATTTCTCCTTGGGCTCAGACCTCTTTAGTTGCAATCTCAAGTGTTGTCGGCATTCACCATGATGGGATTTCCTCCTCAGAGGTGGTAACATAACATAGAAAGTATTATAGGCAATATTACTATTATCATTTGTTGACCTGAGCAGCACAACATTCAAGCTTGTTTCAATTATAAGGAGAAATTGGATGTGTTTCCTTGATGTCACTTTATTTATAGAATCTGTTTTCCTGAATATGGGATTAATTAAATAGAGGCATCTTGTGCTTGTAACCACAAGACTTTTTCCACTAGCTTGTGATACAGAACACTCTTACTGTTGGTTCTGAGATAGCATTGATGATACTAAGCACTTTATGGGAGCTCAGATTTGATTGGTCCTGAAATGCTCAGCCCCAGTACACTGTTGCATGAAAGGAGTTTTATTTAGATAGACAAACATGAATTCTGTGAATGAAACGACTAACTTTGTGGCACATTTTGTTTATAACTTTTCTTGGTTAGCTATACCAAACTAAGCACTCAATTATGAATGTGGTTCTCTCCATGTGCTAACTGGCAAAGCCCCAGTAACTTCTGTCTTCCTTTCAGCTGGGATAGAGCTCATTTTCTTCTCAGTAGCTGGTACAGGACTTTATTTTGGATTCACTATAATTCAATAACACACTGATGCTTTGGTTGGTGCTTAGTAGTGCTTGCCCCAAGTCAAGGACTCTTCTGGGTCTCGTGCTCTGCCAGTGAGGAGGTGAAACAGAATCTGGAAGGGAACATAGCTGGGATAGCTGACCCAAAAACGCCAAAAGGAAATATATTATATACTATAAAATGTCATGCCCAGTGTAAACTAGGGAAGACACCTGAAGTGGGCCTGACTTGGGGGTAAGGTGGTCATCTGGCAACGAGTGGGTGGTGAGCAACTGTATCGTGCATCACTTGTTCTTAGTTTTTATATCTCTCTCTCCCCCCCTCTTATTTTTTATTAAAATTATTGTTGTTTTAATTACTATTATTATATTTTACTTTGTTTCAGTTATTAAGCTGTTCTTACGTTGTTGGGGATTGTGTTTCTTTCTTTTTGCACCTTTTAACTTGTGGAATTTTTTCCCGTTGAGTTGCTAGGGAGCACTGATGGCTGGGTACTTGAGACAACAGGGAGGTGGCCAAGCCTCAGGGGAGGAGGGAGTCTGGTGGCACTCCTCTTGTTTTTTGGGAGTTTCTCCTGGAGGGGCAGAGGTGCCGCCAGAGTGGGACAGGCAGGGGAGGGGGCTGGGGCAGCTGCTGGCTCTCTCGTTCGTGATTTCGGAGGAGCACGGTCGGAGCTGCTGCTTGGGAAGGGAACTCGTTACTGCGGCCCGAGCCCAGCCCAGAGCTGCTGCTTCTGCCGTGAGGTGCGCCTCTGCTTGTGAGAGCAGCCACTGAACTGGGACCTTATTAACACCCCCCTCACCAAGAGAAGGAGCTATCCTCACCTGCTCGGGTGCCCGGGATCGTGGGCTCGCCTCTCCCTGTCCTGCTGGGAGCCGCGCCGCCGCTGTCCCGGCCCCGCTGTTTCCCGGGCACTGCTCGGAGTTTTCCCCGCGTGTAGCCCGCAGGCCCTGCCTGCCGAGACCTGCCGCACTCCCAGCACAGCTCTGCAGCTTCTGATACCTCTCGTCTACCACCCCCTGGGATATTTGCTCATTCCTGCCAGCCCAACTCGCTGTTTCCGAGAGTCCTGCAGGGACACTGGGATAGGCTGCCCCAGGGTTTGTGAATCAAAGCCTCTCTCTCCCATCCCTTCCCGTGTGGGCCCGGCCGCCATCGCCGCGTGCTCCCCTGCCCTGCCCACAGCGCCCCCTGCCGGCGGTGACGGGAACTGCACCAGAGGGGAAAGGGCCCGCGGCCGAGAGGGCTGGAACCGGGTCACTGTTCTGGTTGGTGTTCATGCCGCAGTTGTTTTGTTCTTGTTGTACATACTAGTAAAGAACTGTTGTTCCTGTCCCCATATCTTTGCCTGAGAGCCCCTTAATTTCAAAATTCTAATAATTCGGAGGGAGGGTGGTTTACATTCTCCAACCTGAGGGATGGTCCTGCCTTCCATAGCAGACACCTGTCTTTCAAACCGAGACATACGTCAGCCCACACGTTTTACCTTTTTTTTTTTTTTCCTGATTCTCCTCCCCATCCCACTGGGAGTGGACAAGCAGTCACGTTGTTAGTTGCTGGCTTTCATGCTGAAATTCTTCAAAAATAATAGAGCCTGTTTGACACTCCTTTACCCCGTTTTATTCTCCACTACTTCCATCTCTGTTAGTCTGCATTGCTGTGTGCTTTTCTCTCTTCACTTAAGTGTATTCTGTCTTAAATGGAAAATACTGTATAGTGCTGAGGGTAGTTTGGATTCTTGATGGAAATAGCTTACAATTTTGGTATTTTCAACCTGAAGGAAATGAGGGGGAGTGCAGGTGAAAAATTGTTATTTATACTCAGTATTTTTTCTATAAATTAAATGTAGAATAGGTGGGATAGGTATTACTGCTGCTAGTTTTAAGTGGGTTGTTCAAACTAAAAGTTAAAATTTCTATCAGAATGGAAGAGGGGAAAAAATAAGTGTGGGAATATCCAAACACTCTCAAGGTTGCTCTTTTTCAGAACTTGTTTCAAAATATGTAACTTGATGAGATCTGTGTTGTGGGTTACCCCACTGTTTAACCACTGTTCAGGAGACCTGTACTCAGGTGGCTTTGGTTCTCTTTTGGACCAGAATTGTGTAATTGGAGATCTTGGAAAAATCAGTACCCTTCAGAAACGGGTTGCTTGGAATTTTATATTTAACACAGTAGAGCAAGAATTCCATACTCTGAGCATCATTTAGTATGTGGGTCCCTGCTTTACTACAGCTGCCTTTGGGAAGACTGCATAAATCTCTGGCAAAGGGTATTTATTCATAGTGCACCTAAAGGAACTTGACAGCTTTCCTTTCCAGAGTGTGTAGATAAACTACAACCAACCAGACTGTAGAAAGGTGTTTGCTCTTCAGAGATGTATAACTCACATGCCTTCTTGATCTATCTAACTGATAAATGGTATGAGACACTTTTTGTCTTATTTTTCATGTAAAAAGGAATGAATGAGCACAGTTTCTCAAAATGAAAATCCTTGAATTTGGTCTTTCTTTCTTCTCAAGTTCCCATTTAGCTTTGAAAGATCTTCCTTGATACTGTTGTTTATGTTATGTCAGTCAATTACATATGTTCCAAGAAGTTTGATTTCTCTTGGTTATGTTGCTGTGAGAATTCTCCTTGGTACTGTGTCCTTATGTGTTGCATGAAGTACTGTGTAAATTGCAATTAAAGTTCTTCCCACCATGTGGACAGCTTCTAAACTCTTTTACCTGACACAGACTTGTGTTCAGTCAATAAAGTTGAAGCATGTGGTATTATCAGAAAATCTTTGTTAATTTACTGTCTTCACTTAGGATTATGACTCTTTGTGTTGCACGAACTGGATTTAGACAACAGAGGAACCTGTGCTTAAAAGCTGCTAGACTGTTACTGTGTGTTATTGGTTTTGAGTGAAGAAGATGAGGCAACCCCCCCAAATCCTCCAAAGCTTGAAAAATACTAAAATCTCTTGGTTCTTTGTCTGTATGACATTAGTCTTTGTTGTTGACATAAACTTTTCTGATTTCTGCACTCAATTTCATGTCTGTTTAATGCAAACCATGGTTTAAACGTGCCCTGTGGAATAGCAGAACTTGTCTATGTGGGGGAATTGCTGAAAATATAAAATGAAATATATTCATCTGTGTAATTCGTTTTAAGTTCTCTTTTTATCCTAGCCCTTTCCTAGGTAATTTTAGAGCATGTGACCAACATGCATAGCAGAGAACTGCCCATGCTGCCTTCAGAAATGGAAACAATGACATGGATGTAGCTATGCTCCTTTTAGGTTGAACTGGTTCATAGCTTTTTTTTATATCATGTACATGTACCAGCTTTGTTGGAGAGAGCTGTAGGCTGGCTGTGCTGTGTGCTGCTGAGGGGTGTAGATATTCTCTTTGCATGTTTGTCAGTAAAAGAGTATGTAATCTTGCTTAGATTAAATTAGGGTTGTTTGCAGAAGGGAATTCTCACAAAGCATGTTTTGCATTGTGTGTTTTTCACAGGTTAGTGTGAAATGTAGTCTCTCTTTGTGGGCAAATCATCAGCCTTCAGGATAGTCTGTGTGTCCCTCCTTGCCTCTCCGGATTACCTGAAGGCATTTCTGGGACCAGGGGTTAGAAAAGTGTTTGATTTTAAATTCACAGCATCTCCCACTGGAGTGCTGCAGCTATTGAACAGTTAAAAAACATTTGTATAGTGGCAGGAGAGTGTCTTATTCCTCTGATTGTTTACTATCCATGCAAAGAATGATTTCTTGTGTTTATTATGTGTTAATGACACTGCACAAACTATGCTTTATGATGCTCTTGGGTACAATAACTTAGCTGGATGGTTGAAAACAATTTAAATATGCAAAAATAAGGGACTAATGGAGTATACTCAAGGACTAGCTAATACCTTTATTTATAATTATGTCATGCTATCTAAATTTGAGAAGATTTATGTTTGTCACAAACATTAAGATGTTAAAACGTAGTATTTTAGATTTAAGTATAAAAGTACCTCAGTATTTTCTCTGTGGAAATATGTTATTTATATTCATGTTTGGGTTGGTTTTTTTCTCTTTAAATCTGTAACCTACCACCAATTCAAATGCCCCCTGACAGTGGGTTCTGAGACTGCTTTTAGTAGGTACTGCTTCTCTGCTTAGAAAAACTCTACAGACAAAATAAAAGAAATAAACCTAAGGATGTTTAGAGAGGAAAGGTACAATGGAGAAAAAAATAGCAGTGTTTTATATGCAAGGGGAAGAAAAGTGCTTAGCCTGGGAACTTGGATTAGTCTATGAATTTGTTCTGAGCTCAAGGTGTGATTGTCAAGCTAAACCTGCTTCATGCTCCCCATCTGCCAAACTTCGCCTCTCTGGAGTGAAATGTCTTGAGTGCTCTGTTGGATGATCTGGTGAAGGGGTGGGTTCTTTTCTGGGGCTCCATCTCCTTACTCTGCTAGGGTAAACGTTCAGGTAATTCCTTCAGACTTGCCAGTGCCAGTAGTATTGCAGCTTTTCAACAACAGCTAACTTCTGTCATTTCTCCTTGTGAAAGTCTCACTGCAGGACTTCAGTTTGCAAGTTCTGAGCCTCACCTATTGATGCAAAGCTTAATGTGAGTCACTGTGTTCAGAGGAAGGGAACCAGTACTGTGTAGGAATTTTAAGCGTTGGCCTCTATGGTGGGCACTCCTTTCTCTTCTGCACAGTTTAAGTGGCCAGATTTTGGAGATACACAAATAATTACCCAACTAATTTGCAGGTGAATATCTTTCTAAAAACTGTGAGATATTTGCCAGCTAGACAAAAGTACCAAGAACTCCTTATTTCTTAAAGATTAACTGCATCGTTATAGACAAAGCTTTTTCATCTTTTCCTGAAAGAATATATGGCCTGGAACATGCACTTTCTGTCAAAGGGCAATGAACCAAATGTGTGTGTTATGGCCCCAAGGGTAAATGCTGCCCTGAAGGAATTTTCTTTTTTTTTTTCAAATTTAAATGCAATTTAATTTGAATTATTTTTTCACAGAAACTCATATTCATATGCAGTGAAATCTAGTAGTTTTCCTGATATTCTTATTTAACTAGTCAGCTACTAGTTAAATAATCGTCTTGGACATAATTACTTTTTTTTTTTCATCTACAATCTGCGGGGCTTGTTTCTATTGCTCTCCTGTCTGCTTTTATTCATTACAGGAAATTTAAATATGCTATTTAGTGTGAGTATAATTCTCATTTCCTTTGTATCTGTAAAAGCAGTTATCTTAAAGAAGTCATTAGGTTTCATGTTAACTTTTAATGTGGTAGGTGTGTATGATGAACTATTCTGATACATCTGAAGTTTGCACTGTTCTAGATTCTTTTGAACAATTTGAATTGTTCTAGATTCTTTTTCAATTAATATCAAATATGATAGCACTCCAGGTTGGAGTTGCAGTTCCACTGCTTACTAAGACTACTACACTGAACTTTTGAGCACTGCAATACTTCTTTTTCCTTTCCTCTTTGGAGAACTGGAGACATTAGACATTTATCACTCCCTTTCCTGTACCTTATCCTTCTAGCCTTCACTGGGCAGTCTGGAACATGAGCTGGTGTAATGAACTGCAGCAAAAGCGTCTGTGACTCAATAGACAATCTGCTTAATAAATGTTTATTGATTTAAATTACAGATTATACACATGCATGAGATAGTGAAATAAATTAAATTAGAGCTGGTTATGCATCTGTCTACACTGAAGAGGAGGGGCAGACACTGATCTCTTCTCTGTGGTGATCAGTGGCAGGACCTGAGGGAATTTCCTGGAGCTGTGTCAGGGGATGTTTAGGTTGGATATTAGAAAAAACTTCTTCACCCGGAGGGTGCTTGGGCACTGGAACAGGCTCCCCAGGGGAGTAGTCACAGCACCAAACCTGACAGGGTCCAAGAATGCTCTCAGATGCATGGTGTAATTCTTTGAGATGTCCTACGCAGGGCCAGGAGTTGGACTCGTTAATCCTTGTGGGTGCCTTAGAGCTCGGCATATTCTGTGGTATGTCTAAAAATTATGACAATATTTAAAGGAAGGTAAAAGGATTAACCGGTTGAGGGAGCAGCTGGTGGATTGCTGGGTTTCTTTCTGAAGGTGCTTATCAGCTTCAGCACCTTTAGAAGGAGGTTTCTGAATTTACCCCCAAAGGCTGAAGAAAGTTTTTCAAGTGCTTACTTTTTGTACATTTTCAAGGACTTTTACCTTATGGGATATTGCTACAGACCACAGCTGATGCAAGTCTAGAAGTAGGACCGAGCTGTAGGACCGAGCGCTAACTTTGGCTTTGTGGGTCTCTGATTCATGACATATTTCCCATTCGTGTAATATTTGAGGATGTTATGTTCATAAGAAAAGCACATCTGAAAGCTCTACTTTTTAAATCACTGCCTTTGTGATTTGATAATTTCTGGATATTATTGCCAATAACTTCTCTGTGACTGCTGTAACTATTTGAAATAATAAAAAAATTAATCAGACACAATTTACCTCTGTGGTTTAGCTCTAGATTGTTTCAGAAGTTCTGTTCCTAAGAGAGGCTGTATTTATTGCAGAGCAGTGTGTGTAGATAGAAGTATTAATTTGTATCAATTTTAAGAAGTAGCCAGAATTATCAGATTTTGCTGGTCGATTTGTTGTGCCACATCACACAGTGGATCATGGTTATAGTTGTGCTAACAAATGGAAATAGGTTTGTAGTTCCATTTCTGTGGTACTTTCTAAAACTATCTTGACCCCAGATTCCAGTTAACCAATCTGGATCAAATTTTTAGGTGATGATTAGATATTTCAGGACGTAGATACCTGCTTTTTTAATTTCAGGGGCCTTGTACAGATCTTACACAGTTAAAGTCTTAAGCAAGTGTTTCTGTCTGAAAAGTTTACTATCAGTTTTTTTCCCCATATGTGAACTCATCCTGTGGTTTACTATCCTTGAGGTATTTTCTAATGGGAAATAAAAGGTATTTTAGGATGCTCAGCAATGACTGATGTGTGATATACATTACAAAAGAGTTTCTTCCTTATGGTTCAGATTGATTCTCTTTAGAAGATTCAGAGATTTGACCTACCCATGAAGAACCCAAATCTCACAGCAAGGTGAGATGTGAAATGAACAGTCATAAGTGTTTCCTCCTAATTGGCTTCAGAATTAGTGTGGGCAGGTCAACCAGAGCAGTGCAGCTCCTCCCAGTCATACAATTGCATAGCTTATATGCCCCACTCAGGCTTTGGGGTGTTGCTATGAGCCACCTCAAAGTGGCATGGATATACTTCAGGGTTTGGCCCAAGGATGATGTGGCCAATTCTGATTTCTTTGAGCTGCCAGAACTGCCCAAGTGATTGTGGTTTTAGTTTTTCTCGATAGATATAACCAAGAGCCAGCAGGCTTTGGGGGTGGGAGATGAGGGATGGGTGAGAGGCCATGGTGAGATACTTGATGTGGTTCTGTCTGATCACATTTCTCACTTCTGCATGTGTTGTCCAGCTGAGAGTACTGGTGAGCTTGAACAGTAAGCTGGGAAAAGAGCTGGTAGAAATGAAATGCAACCGTGTCAGCTCCCATCCCTGTTCTTTTATGTTTGGATCATGTGAAGTTTTATGTTTTACTAAAAAATAAAGCTGGATCAGTTTCACAGTCTGATTTACCAAATATTGGCACAGGCTGATGGTGGGGAAGCTGGAGTGGGTACGAAAATAGTGTGCAGGCAAGAAGACAAGAAAGAGCAATGACTGACTTAATGGTATTGGATGTATTCTCAGTGTTTTAATAGAGTTGCTTACTTGTCCTGATCTGCTTTCCCTTTTTACAGGTGAGAATCTCAATAACTTCTCATAATTATTTTGCATTTGGGTTTATTAAATTTGGTTTGTCATATAGTCTTGCACTGGCTGCAGTTAGAAGAGGTTTCTCTTCAATCCTCATAAATACTTAGCTCACTCAGTATTTTTGATCTGAATCTCTTGCTTGTGGCTATATTGACTTACTGAATTCTTTATTTCATTTAGCATGTCAAGATAATTATTATGTTAGCTAAAAGGAAAGTTTAATGGTCCCTGTTTACTTGGAGAACTATTGTATCTCTTACTAATTATGCTGTCTGACTACTAGGTTTTGGAAATGTCATCTGTGTTCCATGAATCTTTCATTCATAATAGTAAATACTAATAGCGGTTACTTCAGAAGGATGTTGCATGGCTAAATTCATGTTTGTAAATTATTCTGAATTCCTAAGATGCCAAATTGTCTAATGCAACAGGTAATGATGCTAATGTTAAGTATCCTCCAATTTCTGTATTACATATTCATGTTCTTTGACAAGGGAAAGAAGCAGAATGCAATGCTCATTGATGTTTTTAACCTCTTCATTGGATCTAATGTCTTATTAATAGCCTGGAAAAAGTTCTTTGCAAATATGAGATGAGATTTAGCTCATTTTCCTGCTAGTTTTGAAATCTAAAGACTCTACAAAGCAGCTATTACTTCTTCCTAAACAGTTTCTGGGATGAATTTGCAGATTTACTCCTGTATTATCTTGGGGTAGTCCTAGAGATACTATTTCATGAATATGTAGAGCATGTTTGCTATTTTCTTTTTGATGTTGTAGATTCATGGCAGATTCCTAGTTTATTCAGCAAGAGGCTTTCTCTGCTATATTCTCTATAACAAATGTTTGTTTCTTTGGCAACTCAGACTTCATTATTGATAGGAAATGAGTCTGCAGTGCAGCATTATTATGCTTTGAAAGCATTAAAGGACATTTTCAGTTCTCCCGTTCTATTACAATGAATACTGAATTTTTCTTTTTTTTAATAATCTTCTGACACCAGATTTTTCTCTATCATTCATAATTTTGCTTGCCACACCACAGATGATTTTCTGTTCAGTAAGCGCCCTCCCTCCTTCTTTATAAACACAATATACTGAGCCTGTTTTACACAGAGATCTTTAGAATTATGGACAATTTTGACAGTTTTCCGTCTTTTTTACACTCTCTTCAGTTCTCATGACCACATTATACCGATATATATTTCAGTTTCCTTCTCACTATTACTTTCTTGCTGAAGATTTTCTAATAAAGTTGGAAATAGAATATCACAAAAAGGCATTTTTAGTTTGAAATTATCTGTAATCTAGGAAAAGAATGAGACCATCTTGCACCTGAGATAAAGCAGGACTTAGAAGAATCTGTGTATTACTACAGATAGTAGTTTGAGTGGCAGAAACGACTACATGAAATAAGAAACCCTTTAAAGTAAGCTTAACAGAATTCAGTGGGCAAGAGTGTCATTAATAAACTTGGAAGGGAAACATGAACAGAAATTTGCACAGAGTTCAAAATATTCATGGAATTGAAATGGGAATGTAAACTATGTCCAGTAGTTTTTGAGGAAAATACCTGTGGTCATGAAAATAAAATTGTCTAAAATTTTATTCAATAGACAGCTGTAGAGCAGACCAAATATGTTATAGAATGATAAAAATACCCTGAGCGCACTATTTAAATTGGATTTTAAATAATAGTAGAAATTGTCTTGTTTTTTGACACCAGTCAAACATAATGACAGAAGAATCTGGAGTTCTGCTACAATCAATATTTGCTTCCATGCTTATNAGTTGTTACGTATTTTTGTAACAGAAATTGTTTCATAAAATAGACTACCTGGGATAGCAATCTTCCAAAAGCAAGAGTGGAATGGAAATTTCTACAGATAATATGCTTAAAAAAAGAAAAGAAAAAGAAGAANACTTGCTGGACATAGGCAGGAAAAATCCCCCAACACAGCAATATTGATCATGATTGCAGAATGTCAATGTTTAATGTGATGCTGCAAGCACTAATAAAACTCAAGTTGTGGGCAGCTAGCCTCCACTACCCTTCCACGTGAAAGTGTAATTCTATTGGGTGACTTCCTGTC
>VZTT01060864.1:8147-38088 GCA_013400855.1 Buphagus erythrorhynchus
ACCAAAGTGCAGCTTAAAATGCCTCTTTTTTTTTTTTCCTTCTCTTGGTTTAAGTCAGAAGTGTAATGGCATTTGAGCTCTTTTTTCAAAGACTTGTAATTACCCAGATGATAAAGCTGGACACTGTAGCAAAAGGCATAATGGAAGGAATGTGTTTCACTTCTCACCTGTCTTTCCCAAAATGTGCTGGCAGCCAAGGATGATATTTGAGACTGTTTCAAAAGAATGCTTCTCTTCTCTAATAAAAGGAAGCTTTATTCGGATACTCTTTTTAATTCCAAGGTCCAAAAGAGGCCACGCTCTCAACATCCTCAGAAGCTCAGCTGGATTGAAATGGAAATGTTAGAGCCAGCACATATGTTGCTACTTCTTTTGACTCGATAATTTAAAAAGAAAAATAATAAAAAAAAATCATTATGAAATCTGCTAAAGGGTTCAGTTTTGCCTGGTCCTCGGTGACCTGAAACTCCCGGAAGGCAATAAAGTGGAGTGCTCAGCCCCTTTTGGGATTCTCCATGTGGCCCCTGCCAAGCACATGACTTCCTGACATCTGCTGAAGCAGCACTACCTGCAAAGCCATGACACTGCTTGAGGTACTGGGAGAGTGATGGAATCCAGCCCTTTACAGATGAACATCACAAATATCCCAATATTTCAACTAACTCCTGACATTTGCAGACAGGAGAGCCTGTCAGCATTGCACCACTGGGCAGGAACAAGCCCAGAAATATTAAATAGAGGTAATACAAGCACAGAAATAATAAATCTTTACATTTAAATGGAAGCAGACATGGTGTTTATCTTGCTCAGCCTCACCCTCCACATTTCCAGTTACTCCAGTGGCTTGCAAACAAATCTGTTGCCCTTGCAAGAGATTGTTCAAGACCAAAGAATAAGTCCTGATATTTAATCTTACTTGGAAATTACCTCCCTAAGCTTTTTTTGGGAGAAAAAAAGTCACAAAATCATCTAATGTAGACACCACGCTGTATAAGATAACATTTACATAGGTCACTGAGAAATCTCTTAAGATTTACCAGTGCATCTCTTTGTTTTTGGTTTCCCACACCTCCATCCCCTCAGAAAGTTGTGAGTTTTCACAGAAAACACCCAAACCCTGTGAACATGGGCTTGCCTTCTAAAAAAATAACAACAACAAGAAAAGTTCTTAAAAACCCCAAATGCTTTTAGCTGAGAACTCATTTTTGCATAGTTTCCACAGATTTAAACTGTCTATGTTTTCTTTATGGCTGCCAGCATCTCCCTTTTATTTTTTTTTTATTTTTATGTTTTTTTTTCAAGAAACCCATTCTAGTTTAGTTCAAATAAAACCCAAGACATACATGTAGGGACTGAGAAATCCTTTCCTTACAGAGCCAAACTAGTGTAAAGTAGCCAGAAAGCATTAAAAATGTTTTTTAAACAGCATTAAAACGTATTTGCAGAATTGCCAAAGAATTTCTTCTCTGCTGGGGAGTTTAAGGGTTCAATTTAAACCTTTTAATAACAATGTCATGATCACTGTTATTAAAGCCCTGTTATTTTTATTTTAAGCTTGCTACTGAGCACTTATTACCCTATAAAGCACTTTCATAACTAAAATCCTTGTCAAGGGCTACATTTTCCTGTTTATTATCTGTTTCCTTCCTTCATTTCACCTCCACCTTTTCTAGAGGCACCAGGCACCCCATGAGTGGGACTGCTCTGCTGTGTGCCTTCCAGAGGAGCCTGAGATTTGAATAATTTCTCTTCCTTTACCTCTCTGCTTTTGCAAGTTTTTCCTTTCACCATCCCTTCCAGATCCAGACGTTCTTGTCTTGTTATTCTTTCTTTTTCTCCTCTGGATTTCTTTGCAGTTACAAATGAATTAAAAATATAATGTCACTGTAGACCACGCTGTGATAGAGTGACCAACATCAACCACTGTCCCAGGGAAACAAGGTCATACTCCTTCTTCCAGAGTAGTAGATCCTCAAAAAACCACATAAAGCTGGACAATAAAACACCTGCAGCTACATGCACATTGCTGGTTCAATTCAAACACCAATTAATGACATTCAAAATGGAAAAAAACTCCAAACCTTCAGGAGTAACTGCACCTCTGTGCTACTGGAAATGCTTTGGGGTAACTGGGATGCCTCTGCAGGGTTGACAGCACCAGCAAAGGTCTTTTGGGAAATTTGTGTCCTTTTGGATCAGCAGAGATGCCAGGTGGGATCCCCAGGGCATCTCAGATGTCCCTAAACACCTGTGTTTTGGCACCTGAAGGGCAGCACTCCCATTCCAGAAGGCTGTTCCTGATCAAACTGACACTGATGCCACTCCTGATAGAGCTCAGGAGATAAGGACAAGTTTTTCAACTTCAGGCTGTAAAGAACTACTCTGAAAAGTGAAAAAAAATCTCACCAGATTTCTAAATATATAAAGAAACCTCACTTCTTCTTTGAAATCATTATACTTTATAAAAATTGACTCACAATCTTATTCTAATTTCTTGGGTTTGTTTCTAATGTGTTAAGCCATTTTTATGTGTTTCCCAGCTTTTCTACAATTCTAAATGCTTGGAAACTCTTCTTTGTTTACTGTTGGTGTCCTAGGACATGCATGGTTTTAAGAGATACAAGTTTAAAAAATAAAAATTGCAAAACTTCCAGTATGAAACATACAAAAAATCCCACGAATCTTTGCAACCCTGGAGCTATCCTGATTAAACCTAACTTTGTACAGCTCAAGACTTAGAAGAACTGGATGTGTTAGAACATGATTTTCAGGAAAGCTTGCATTTGCTACGGAGGTTTTGTTAAAACTTTATCCCAGGTTTTATTACCTATAAGTAAAATGCAATTAAATGACTGTTGGTGTGAAAGTGGGTCTAGTAAATAATCACTTCTAATTCTGATTATTTCAAGAAGGAGCAGAACAAATTGCAGCAGTCTTGGGTTGGTAGCATCCACTTTTGATTTGTATTTGCTACCTCTGTAGCAGAAGTATGGAGGATACTTATGAAACTGGAAAGTCAGAACAACATAAACTTTTAAGAGCATTTTAAAAAGCTGAAAGAATTTTTTTTTTTAATGAATCAAAATTAAAAACAGGCTGTGTAGAAACTGCCAAGGAGGCCCAGAAAACCCCCTCAATTTATAACTCCTGCTTTGCTGCCAGGCTTGTATCAAGAAATCTTTTTATCAGACAGGTGGCCCTAACAAAGAAGGGGCATTTGATGGTAATCTAATCTCTGAGAGCGTTTTCAGTTGCAGAGAAGATGAGAATTATTCAAGAAAAACCCTTTCACCAAGAAAATTAAGTAGGGACCAAAAATAAATCTCTTTAAAACTAATCATAAACTATGCTAAATTAATGAGCATAAAATGCTGTGTGAAGCTGCACTGGAAACAGTGCTTACTGTTTAAAAGATAACTTTTATTAAAAGGAATTTCTCAAATTGCCAGCCTGCCTAACTCCAAGAAGAAATAAAGTTATCAAGATGACCTTGTTTTTCAGTGAAGCATTGTCAGCTTTTCTATTACAAAAATTACTTTAAATTTGGATTGTGCTGCTTTCCATGAATTCCTGGGGTATATGGTGGGCTGGGAAAGGAGTAGCTCTTGCAGCCAGTGAATCACATTTCTGACCAGAACACTTAAATATTATCTGCATGGCCTTATTCTTTATCTGTTTTTCACTTGCCTTCAGTATAGACAGAACCTTAGGAGTATGGCTGTAACATCAAAAAACATTATTAAAGCACATTATTTTAAAGCTCTTACATTTTTGCCACCTTGCTACTGCCTCCCTCAGTTATTGACACACACTTGATGTAAAACAGTTATAAAGAGAAGAAAAATATTACACAAATTAGCTCTAGCAGACAAGCTCAACTCTGTTCCCACTTAATTGTGAAAACAGGGATTTTCTGTTGGCTGGGAGCAGCCTCAGCACTGATGTATGGCTTTTCCCTGATTTTCCTTTAGCTTTGCTCAGCAGAGAGATTTTGTTTCTATCAGGTACCAAATTCATCTGTTTCTCAAAAGCTGAAGCCTCAGGCTTTCCACATGTAACAAAAACTGTCTCTAGCTCTGACTCAGGCATATGTTCAAAGCAGAAATCTGGGAGGATGGCAGCTTGGTTAAAGTGGAAAACCTGGGAAAGCCTGGAAGTGTGATTTAGTTGTCTCAATTTCCTTCTTTCCCCTGCAAGTATCATTATTATTTTTTTTTTTACAGCTGCTTTCATCCCAAATTCAGGTTCAGGTGCCCAGCAGAGCCCATGGGACCAGTGAGGCAGCTCTGGTCACCCAGCCCAGCTCCCCAGTGTGCAGGACAACATCTGGGGCACAGCTCCAGGGTGACTGCATCACTTTCCTGGGAAAGGTCCTGCTTCCTTCCCAGCTTTTCCTGGGACAATACCCTGGCTTCTTGCTCAAGAACAGTGCTGGCATCTTTTGAGGAAACAAAATCCTGTAGGATGGTGTAATTCATCCCTGAGCACCTGCAAATGATTGTTCGTTATGAGAATATATTTTTTTTGTTGTTGTTGTTTTTTGTTTTTTGTTTTTTTAATATTTGGTGACTTTCTGGCAGGTGCATTGGAGGGAAACACATTTTTTTAGTCATTAAAGGACATAACCTTAGTAGTGGACTTGGAACTGTGACATTTTTGATTGAACTTGATGTTAAAGGTCTTTTCCAACCTTAATTAGTCTGATTCTTTGTGATTCTTTATCCTCCCACCTCTTGGGGTCTGTGGGATTTATTTGGGTGGGAATCCTGACCTGCCCTGGCACTGACGAGGGTGGCCATGTCCCCTCATAGAGCCCCTGGAACACTGCTCCTGCCCTGCTGGAAATTTCCAGGGGGCTGGGAATCAGGTAGGATGATTTAGTGTGTTTATTTACATTGAAAATGTATCTTGCAGTTGAAAAAAATAAATTAAATACTCAAAAGTTAAATTAATCCACAGCAAATGAGAACATAATATTGCAGCAGCAGTGTCTCAGGTGAGTTCACTGGACTTTGAATCATTGAAACCCATCTGCCCTGGGCCCCTTTTGCTATATTTTTAGAGTATGAAAATTGTGTGAAAATACTATTTTTAAGAGTATTTTCCTTTTTCATGACTGTCTCATGGAAACAAAAATGGGAAAACATTGGAATTTTAGATTTTTCCTACAAGGTCTCTCACTTATAATTCTATTCTTACTCCAGAACCTAGAAACTCTTTTTTATTCTATCTTACTCTCAAAATAAATTACTGGAGGCCCTTCTCCAGATGCTGAAGCAGCAGAAGAAACTGATGTTTTATAAAAAAAGAGTCAAAGAATCAAACTAGACATAACCTAAAAATGTTTTCCCTCCCTTTTAGTTAGAGCAAACTTACACATATCTCTTAAGAATATATCCACTGTTTTTAAAGTAATGCTTCCTCTTTAAAGAAAATTACCTTCCAGAAAGCTCAGAAAATTCAAGATCATTTACATCTTGTTTTACAACATCTTTTAATGCTGTAAGATGAGAAGAAAATAGTGTCTGCTACACAGAGGTCTATGTGAGAACCTCTGCATTTGTTCTCCTATGACAGTCACTGTAAAATGATCCCTCTGCTCATGACTGGGAAGTTCTGAAAGCCCAATTTCCTTCCTCCTCAAGGCCTCCTGCACTGCACATTTACTGCAAAATCCAACTTGCAGTGATGTTGCTTGGTAAAATGCAAGGAGAGGATTTGGAGTAGGTTTTAGGTGAATTGCTTTGCATGCCCTGCTGTAGTTTGTTGGAAGACTCTTCTCATTATTCCGAGTTTTATCACAGCTATTAACATTTATCAGCGGGTACTTGATAGAAAGATTGCTCCTGAATAATGAGCAGGATGAAAGGCCCGTTTGTGTCTCTCATATCAAGCACTCTGGAGATCTCTTGCAAACTAATTACCTTGATGAGAGGAGCTTGCAAACACAAAGCACTCCAAAAACCCGGGCTCATATTTCTCAATTTGTATGAAAATGCACTCGAACCTTAGCCTTAAACGAACTCTGCTTTAATTTACACCTAAATATACACCAAGAATAACTACTCCAGCTCCAGTGCTGCTTTGTTCAATCCTAGGGATCTTCCCAAACAGATGTAATTGGAAGGTTCAGGGCTTCATTTGCTACCTCAACAACAACATGCTCATGAATCATCACTGTCAGAGCCTTGAAATTACACACAACTAAGGCTCCTTTTCCTTCTCATCCCAATCCCATACTGCTGTGATCTGATGGATTCTGATCTAAAGGAAGAGCACTTTTAGGCCAGAAATGTCACGGTGGCTCTGAGCCAAGGCCCTTCTGATGCAGGGCAAAATGCACAATGAACAGCTGACCTTTGTTGCTCCTTGAAGTAAGTCCAAAGCAATTTAATACAAGGCTGTGAGCATAAATGATGATAAAGTAACATTGCTGATTTAAAAATCCTTGTATCAAATCAAAGCTTGGAGTATTTCAGGAATTTTGGATTTACAGAATAAACCGAAAAGGAAATAATTCCTAAAGTGTTCCAGGGTAGGTTGAATGAGGCTCTGAGCATCCTGGTCTAGTGAAAGGTGTCCATTGGCAGGGGGGGTTCCAAAATGGATCTTTAAAGGCCCTTCCAACCCTAATTTTTCTGTGATTCTATGATTCTACGGAAAATTTCCTTTCTGACTGATTTTCCCTGCAGTGACATGGTTTTCTCCCTCAGGTCTTGCATCTCTCTGCTGTGTCTTGAACTCCCTATAGCAGAAACTGCACAACAATACCACAGCAAAGTAAAAGGAAAACATTTTGAAGATTTACATGTCAATTGTGCTGTGTAGCAACAGCAGAAAAGAGGACAGGAGAAGGTCCATGAGCAAAGGAATGACGTTGATGTGAATTAGTAGGGTCATTGACTGAACTGCGTGATGGCACTGACTTAAAAAATTGGCATGTTGTTCAAACGATAGCAAGTTATTTGATTAAAACTACAGACACTGGTAGTACTACAGAGCTGCTAGAGTAGGACAAGAACATGTTTTTTTTTTTCTTTTTGTACAGCAGTACAAAACTATTATTCCTTATGTAGGAGCACAGGAATTCAATGGCAGCAGGAGAGCCAGGGCAAGAGGGAGCTGAAAGGGTGGTTCCATGGCTGGCAAGGGGAGAATCCTTGGGAGCAGGAGAGAAAGGAACAGCTGAGAGAGCTTCCTGGCATTCAGTGAGAGCTTCAACAGATCAGGGAGTGAAGGGGAAGGCAGGGAAGGGCCTGAGCAGCCAGGTTTGCCAGGCAGAGTGAGCAGCTTGAGAGATGATTTTGGCACAAAGTGCTTGTGCACTTATGCATTCAAGAGGAGGGAGACCTGTGATGGGGAGAGATGAGGGAAGAGAGAGAAAAGCTGTTTAGCCAGTGGAACAAGGTCTTGGAAATAGTTTGAAAGCAGAGTTGGATGTATGGGGTGATGGAGAAAGCAGTCACAGATTTTTTCTAGTCCAGTAGGATGGAAGGGCAGTAATATTTCTAACAGTGATAAAGAAGTAGGAACACAAAAGTGGGATAGAACCTTGGCCATAACATATCCAGGATAAAGTCCTTAGGAGTAACTGTCAGGAATACAATGATAGGAAACAATGAAGGGAGGCAGTTAAAAAAAATAAATTCAGCGTTTGTCTTTTTTACCATCCATGTTTGCTTCAATTCCAAGTGGATAAGCAAAGAATCTGTCCATATTAGATCATGAAATCACAATGTTCTCCCTCATTAACTTCAGAAAGGGGGAGGAAGACAGAATGAGCAGCTTTGTGACAAAGGTGCACTTGCTGCTGCCCTTGAATCAATAGGATTATTGTACCTGTCCAGTGTATCCTGCACTGCACATTTTCACCTTTTTTTGGTCCAGTCAGGCAGGATTTTATTAATTTTCACATTTTCAAGCTTAAGGTCTGCAAGATACACACCATGCTCCAGGATAAGAATTTCCTTCTAAGCATCAACCAAGAGCACACATGGCACTTCACACAGCGCCTGTCAAAGCCAGTCAGAACTCGTTACACATTAAAGGGTGGCCAGATACTGTTTTCTTTAGGCACTCAATTAAAGGCAGGTGTCTGGCCCCTCATCAGTTCTAGGTGGTCTTTTCCTCTTGGACTGTTTTCCTTTTCTTGGTGGTGACTCAAGTGCTTTCTTCACTTTTGAAATCTGTAAAACTCCCCACGATCATTTCATATTCTCTCTGGTTACATGTGCAAAAGTTTCCAAGGAACAGTCAGGATTTGGTAAGTAATTTTTCTTTCTTCTTCTGCTAGGTATAGTTGTATTCCAAATTCCTAGTGGTGGTTAGTGATCTCAAAAGAAATGGAATTACAGAAGCAGGACTGTGGCTGGCAGGACAGGTCATTTTCCATCGATGAGTTCAGAGGACACTGAATTACATCTGCTGCTGAAAGACCCCAGAAATGGAACAGTGATGAGGACTCCTGCTTTGGTTATCCTCCAGTTTTGGGACTTGAAATTTAACTCCTCTCGCTGTCTCTTCCTCTCCACAGAAAAGCTGAGAAGGCACCACGTGTTTGGATTTATCCGCTTTTGGATGTAATTGCACGAAATTCACATTGACTCAGGGATCTCTGCCAGGGTACATGCTGACAGAAGACAGCACAGACCTTGGCTTGATAATGAACTTCTCTTCAGTCATCAGTATTTTACATTAAATAATCATAGAGTGAGGTTGAGAACTGCAGAGGGTAAAGAGGCGTAGAGGGAAAAGATCAAAAGACGATCGTGAGACTGCGTGAGGAGGATCATTTGGTGTGAGGAAAAATGAGTTCAAAATGGATTTTTTTACCTGTACCAGTCTACTGGAGATAAGCTGCCATCCTTGGGAAAACAATGCTCTTCAGGAAACAGCCACCTGCTTGTGGTGGAGCCACATGAGCCTTGAATAAAAAGCACAAACACTTGCTCCAGCAAGTGTTTTCAGCAGTGGTACAGAAGCAAGATTTGCTCAGTCTTTGTGCAGCTGTGCCTCAAAGGATGGAGTGTGAGTGTGCCAAGATCACGGGCTCTTCATACTCTGGAATTGCAGAGCTCTCTCCTCCAAGGCTTCCTTGGAGCACACAGGGAGAGAGCAGAGGTGGGGAACAGAGGGAGAAGGGTCTGGCTGTGTGTTCAGGTGGTGGGGCAGGCACAGAGCTGACACCCACAAGTGCAGGACCAGCGGCTGCTGCATGTGCACGCTGTGCCCAGAGCACATCAGAGCTGTCATGCATGTGCAGGCCATCTGGGATGGAGTGATGGAGACAGGAGGGCCCCTGCAGAGCACAGCTGTCACAGCATTTAAAGGGTTTTTCCAGGGGCAGTGTGGCCATGGGAGTGTCCTGCACGGCTGTGGAAGGAGGTGGATGTTAAATGGATCTTTCTGAAAAGTGGGCAATTGTACACGCCAACAGCTCATTTACAGAAACTAAAGTAGCCACTCCCTACCACATTTTTTATACAATGCCAAGTGCTGGCAGGGAGATAGTCACATTCTTGCTCTCCCACCATTACAGGGCACTGTTGGAGTGTAAGGAAAGCACAGCCAGTGGTCTAGTTGGGATTTAACCTGTACCTACTTGGGATGCTCCAGAAATGAGTGTAGTGACATAGTCCAGAGTTCTAAAAAAATGGGTTAGAAGTGGCTTCTGCAGGCTCTGTACTTCAAACTCCAGACTAATTACAGACTTGACAGGGTCTTGTCCAGTTGAATTTTAAAAATCTCTAAGGATAGAAAGACTTCACAGCCTCCCTGGGCACCTGTGCCAGTGCTTGGCAACTCTCAGAATGAAGAAGCCTAACATTCCTTTAAACAGGAAGGGAAGGATTTTAAGTCCCATTTTTACCCTGATAGTTTTTCTCCAGTTAAAATCTTGTACTCTATTTGTTCATTCTTTCACCATCAATGAATGCAGGTTGCATTTAGCAATTCGTAAATAGACCCATTTCTGCCTCATATCAGAGAAAGGTTATTATCAGGAAATAAGAAGTGAGAACCATGCCTAAATATTAGAACAAAAGACAGATTTTAAACTTTTAAGCAATTACTTTTTCTTTTGAGAGGGGAATAATATTTGTATAATCTGAGCAAAGCACGGCACTACCTTCTCCTTCTTTCTTTTTTTGCATGGAATTTCACAGATATATCCTTACTCTCACTTTTTAGCTTGGATTTATAGACAGAGAAATGTAGTATTCCTTTACACAGGACTTTTCCTACTTGACAGGGACTTAAGGAATGTAAATATAAGAATTTTTCTGTCCATAGCTCAGAGAAAAATGTTTCTTAAAATAAGAATGTATTAATTTTTTTCTAGTATTCTACCTTTCCAGAATCCATTCAGGAAGATTTTGGAAGGGACAAACCCACCACTGAAATACACAGGAATTTATACCACTACTGATATATTTGAAAATCTTTTTCCCTTTTCTCACAAGTTTTTGCTACCTCTAATTCAAATCAGCCCCCTCAGCTGTGTTTTAGGTTTCATGAGATGGCAATGCTGCATCATGATTCAAAGAGCCACAACACAAAGGTCTTGTCCTCTTGTTCCATCTGTTCAACACAATCTTAACCTGACATCAGAAAAGATGGAAATGATGCTACCTTGTTTTATCCTCTTAAACAACTGCAAAAAAAAAAGCCTTGCAGCTTGAGTGAACGCTTGTTTTTCATCCCAAAAGTGACTTTTTGCATGTGGCCTTTCATTATTAATCTTTGTAACACAGGTGTGATGCCCACAATGAAAGGTGACATCCCTCAGGCTACTGGGAATGTTTGAAGTAGGAGCAAAAGCAGGAGCCAGGTAAACAGAGACTATTTATACCCTGCTGGAGACAAGTCATAAGGCTGTAATGGACAGCTATGGACAGGCAATGACATAGTGACTAATGAAAAGAAATAGGAAAAAGCAATTGGAAAATTTTCTTACTTATTCCTTCTATGAAAAATAAGTAGGAAAAACACTCTGCTAACTGGGAAAAAATGCAAATCTGAAAGGTGTCTGATATCCTTCCTGTTATGTTGAAAGAAATGGGGAATTGGAAGCAAGTGAGAGGGGAAGAAAAAATCCCAAAGCAAATAATCAGCTTGTTTACAAGGAAGATCCCAGCATCTGGATGAGCAGCAGGAATGGAACAGGACAGGATGGTCTGGCCCAAGCCCACACTCCCCACAGGCACAGCCTCCTCTAAGGAGTGACAGCATCCCCAGCCGGTGACCTCTTAGACAAAAATACAGCTTCAATCCTCCCTGGGGCTGGGGAGCAATGCTGAGGCTGAATTAACTCTGCTGGGGCTTTCCTGCTCTGCTTTCCCTTTTGTTCCCAGGTTTCCTACTCCTGGTCATGCAGTTAGGTCCTTCCCATACCATCCTGAGCTTGCTGGTGCCTAAATCAGCTGTGATGGATCCTGATGTCACAGCAGAGTGAGGAGTTTTCAAGGTGACCTTTGCTGGGACCACACCTGCTGGAGGTGCTGTTGGAACAGCCTGGAAATCTCCCAGGCACTTGATGTACTCCAGATAAATGTTTTGGGGTGATTTCCTTTGCTCCCTCTGAATCCATTTCCCCTTGCTTTTTCCTCTCTGTGTCTCTTTTTACCTTTTCCCTTCCCACTATCCCCTTGCTTGATCCATGCTCACTACAGTGCTGCTGCCATGTATTCTTCTCTCTTCCCTTGTTGTACTCCTCACTTTCTCCTTTTAAGTCCCTTTTGCCTTATTAATTCACTCTTCCTGTTACCTCCTCTCAGTTATCCTCACCTCATTCCTGACAGGTGGGGATTCTTTTTTTTGCTAAGTTGTTACACTTATTTTTAAAATCACTTTTCATGGCTACACACACACACAGAAAACCTCTTACATGCTACATAAAGAGCTAGAGGACATAAACCAGCTGAATTTGCTTTTCCTGAGAAGACTCAGTGTCACATGAGTCCTGTGATAACACAATGACATGGAAATGAAGGACATTTGGGCACAGGGACCTCCATCACTGCACTCCCATCTCCCTCCCATGTCCACTGTCCTCTGGCTGTGGTGGGGTTAAAGCACAAAAACTTTGATTTGGCTCACAGAACGAGGTGGCACCAGGGCAGTTCAGTGCTCAGACACTCAGCAGCTGAGTCAGGGAGGCAAAAGTTCAAAGAAGGGCAGCATCTGCAACCAGAAACATGTCTTGGGACTGAGGACTAGAGGAGTTAAAAATAGGGACATGTGGACTTAATTACAGAACAAAGGGAAAAGGGGCTAGAAAAAGGAACAATTTTGGGAAATTAGGAACAGTTGATCAAGCAGAGTATTGCAAACAACCTCAGACACTGCTCCTGCTTTCCCTACAGAAGAGATCTAAATAATGTAACAGATGACCTGTGCTCTGCATGGCCATAAAATGCATGGGGGGGCGCCCCTAAAAACTCGAGATGTGCAGCTGACAAGATGATTCTTGCATGAAAAAATAGGAGTTAACTCTGTCCTTGCAGAAACTGTGGAGACACACAAGCTGTAACAGCCTTCAAACCCACAAAATACAAAACCTGCCTGATCTATCTTTTTGAACAGGCTAATTAAAGTCCTCTTCCTCAGACTCTCACAGCCTTATTCCCCTGTAAAATGAGTGGATTCTCCTCTTCAGTTTTCTCTGCTTAATGAAATAGATATTTGAGCAATACTAAGACTCTGAAGATATTCACATTCAACTGTATTGACTCTTCTCGAATATTATATTTCATTGGGTATGTATAAACTGTTTCTAGGCATTAAAACTCCAATCAAGGCAATAATAAGTTGGTGGCAGTTGTGCTGCAATTTGAAAATGGCCTAATGGGGTAACACTGCAGCCAAACTTCATTTTGACTTGAGCCTAAACCCTGCATTAGCCCTCGGATTTCTTGACCCAGTTCTGTTTGCCTGTTTTGAACAGGCTCTGTGCTTGTACAGATGGTAGGAGATTGTCTCAGCTCTGAGGCAAAGAAGAAACCTACCACAGCAGAGCAGTGGCCAAAGCAAGCATGGAAATTACTGGATCAGTGTATTTGACTGCTGCTTTTCTTTCTTCTTGCTCTGATTCCAGCAGGGATGTTTAAACATGCCTGGCTCTTTGCACTGTCCAGTGTGAAATCCAGCTGGACTTGGATTTCACATGCCAGCAGCACTTGGGAGTAAGTGCAGTGGCTTCCTGGCTGTGTCTTATTTTGCAGTGTTGAAACACCATTTTCAAACATTATCTTTTTGTTCCAGCATTTATAGTTCAAGCTCCTGTAATCCTGGACATAGACTAAGATGAGGATCTTATGCAGAACTGTTTCTTCCCATTAAAATCTGCCCAACACAAGCCAGAGAAATGCCATGGTAAATTCAGAGGTTTCATAGAGCACAGGGAGCCTCTATGGCAGAGATCTCACTGTGTCATGAAACTGATCTAGAAGCAATAAAAAATGTGGGTGAACCATTCTGGTGATTGACAGTGGTGATTACACAGAACAAAAGGAACTGCTTTGCCCTCCCAGCCCATTTGATTAACGTAAGAACTTTCCCCTCAGAACACAAAGAAATATCAGCCAACCTTGAGGACTTGCAGTCCTGAACAAACCCTGTCCCATACAGAATAAGAACCTACACTTATTACCCAACCACACAACAGCTTGTTGCGGGTTTTGTCAGAATTGTTCTTGGACACAGAGTTATCTGATCCAGTACTGGTTATTTACACTCATTTTATCACTGAAACCTGTTTGCTTTTCTGCTTTGAGCTGCTCAGATATGGCAGAGATCAGTACTTTGAAGGAATCTGACGATATTTGTTTTGGATCATGTTTTTTGGAAGACAGTAAAGGAAAAAAACACTTTTTTTTTTTTTAAAAGCTCTCTGACTCAGCAATCTCAGAAATTATAAGAGCTACTGACACTTATTGCAGAAGCTTGCAATGGTAATTTTTTTTATCTACCTGACTTTTATATGATCATTGTCATCTGTATGTTATTCCTGACATCTAGAATGGGTGGAAGCTAAAGAAAAAAAAAAAGCTGTGTTTGAACTAACAGAATAATGATCATCTTTCCTCTAAATAATAAACATTATTTGTTCCAAAAAACAAACAAAGGCATGAGAAAACATTCTTTTGGATCCAAAGGGTTTCCATGGGCAATCTGACTTCCTTTTACACCCATCTGTGTCTTGGATGCCACCAATGCCTATAAGAAAATGACCCTTTCTCCCAAGATGCATCCACGGAGAACTCTAGGATCTCTATGCTGCAGGAATTATTTCTGGTCATCAAAAAAAGGGAGAACAATTTTAGAGTGCAGCATATAAATTGTCTCCCGTGGAGATTAAAGACTGGGAGGGAACAGCTTGAAAATAGCATTTTCTAATTTCCAAAGGAATATTTGAAATAAACTTTCCACTTTCTCCCTTGAGACATTACTGAAATGACAATTTCTTTCTGTTTCCAAAAATATTTTCTTGCTTAACCCCAACATGCTGCTAAGACATAAAATTATAAATGTTTATTTTCTGCAACTCCTAGAGTTTTATTTCTCTTTCTTTTATGTAGGCCTGCTTTGCAAAACTTGATCTCCAGTGCCTAAATGTGGAAAGGCTGATAATTTACACTGGAACCAGCATTTGGGGAACTTGTATATCTGGAGAGCTGGTTTGAATAGAAATTGTAAAAATGCACTAAAGAGGAAAATTGACTGCCAAAATTAGACTGGCACCCTTCAGGATTTTAAAGGCCAAGCTTACTGCAGAATGGCCTGATTAGCTCTGTCTAAATTCATTACTAAAGTACAGTTAATGTTGGTGATCAAAACTCTGAAAGATGAAACGTGCAGGAAACATTTGAATGCATAGATTTCAGCTTTAGGGTATTCTTTTGGAATATAGAGTGTGTTATGTGTTATAAAGCACTGGACATGTTCAGACAATGCTCTGCTAGGAGGGTGGCTGAATATTCACTTCAGTTTGACCTCAGGGCTCAGCTTTGGTTGAAGCTTTTCTCTTCCCCCAGCAGTTGTGGGGCTCAACTTTGCTTCAGTGGGAACACATTTAGTAGCAAGCTGGGAGTCTTCCTTCCTTGTTCTTCCAACAGATTCTGGGATTCCAGTTCAGTCCTTTATAACAAGGTTCCCAAGTAGCACAAGAAAGTTTGATGTCCAGACACTTCAACCAAAATGCTGTTTCTGTTACTGCCTTGGAGGGCTGGATGGGAACTGATGGTGAAGGAAGGCAGAGCTCAAGATTCCAGTCTGAATCCAGGAATTCACAGAGCTGCTTCCTCAGATATTATTTACAGGAGCAGGGAGTGACAGGACAGGGAAGGGGGTGGTTTTGCACTGACAGAAGACAAGTTTAGATGGGATGTTGGGAAGGAATTGCTCCCTGAGAGAGTGGTGAGCCATGGCACAGGGTGCCCAGAGAAGCTGTGGCTGTCCAAGTGCCAAGTCCAAGTGCCCAAGGCCAGGTTGGAAATTGGGGCTTGAAGCAACCTGGGACACTGGGAGGTGTCCCTGCCCATGGCAGGGGTGGCACTGGATGATCTTGAAGGTCCTTTCCAACTCAAACCATTCTGGGATTCTGTGGTTCTCCATCTGCCCCTAACCTCCATCTGAAAACCCCTGCCAGCAATGGATACCTGACTGTGCCCTCCAGGTGCACTGCTTCAAGCAAGGAGAGATTTGCATTTGCTAAAAGCCAGCTTATCCAGTTTTTACCCAAATTCTCCATTTGGCCTTTAATGACAAGATTTCATGCACAAATCTACTCACAGGAGAATATCCAGAACATAGTTTCAACTTTCCCTCATACAGTGTGTGGATCCATCCCTGGCTCTGCTAGGAGAAGAAACCCCTTTGAGCTAAAGAGGGCAGTAATAGGAATTCCATGCTCACACGTGCTAGGGTTTCATTTCAGTGACATCATTTATCAGTTTGACTTTGCCAAAGGGAAGAAGTTCACGTTGTAGGATTCAAAAGCAGCATCTAGGATGGAATGGGTTAGAAAGGCCTCAGGTTTCAAAAGGACATGCCAGACGTGGGCCTTCAGTCTGCTCACTTGAGCTCATTCCTGGAGATTTGCATTTGTAACCAAAACTTTCTTCGTTTCAACCTTGAAAAGCACTTAGAAAATGAAAACACATTCCAGACAGTAAAAAAAGGCTGTGTTAAAAAAGCTCATATTATTTTTTGGAAAGACATGAAGAGAATTTAGGGGGATTTCATGCAGATTCTCTAGTGAAAAGGCGTGCCAGATAAAAAGCTTAATCACTTTAACTCTCTGGAAGACAAAAGGACTGGCACACTTTGTGTATGTCAACTTACAGAAATCCTAAAACTCCTTAGAAGGGTTCTTGTAACTCAATACACTCTGCAGCCTCTTTTTAGTTCCTGGGAGACACTTTGTAATACTAATTTTCTTTTTTCTCTTTGCTATATATAACAAAAGCTGGACAAATGTCAGCGACTCAAACACACAAACACAGGTGACTAATCTAGCTAAGCCTTGGAAATAACTGTGTGAATATAATATAAACCAGTTGAGCTAATCCAGGAATGAAGAGAAGATCTCCAACAGAAGAGATGAATTCTATTCCTGCTCCAAGCACTGAATGAATGAATGAAAGGCAGAAAAGAAAAGTGGCACATGAGGATCTCCCTTTCCCTTCTGCTCTGAGCTGGTGTTACATTTCTCTGTGATTGTGTCCCTTATGGTTTTGTGCCCTTTTGTGCACCCGTGCACCCTCTCAGACAGCTTGTTCCTGCACATGTGACAGCAGGAAGAGCAAGTGAGCAGAGCAGAGGGTGAAAAGGAAAGCTGCTCAGACAGTGGCAGATGGCACACTTCTGCTCGGGGCTGGTGTCCCTAAAAGGCTCATTTAGACACCAACTCAGAAACAAGGAATCCCATAGGATTCTCTGCTGATTGTCTCTAGAAATGATAACAAATGTTGTTTTCTACCTTAAAGGGACTGCATTAGAAAATCAAACATTGTGAAACCAGCCAATTCTAAAATTCAGCAGGGATGGGAAAGGGTCAGATTTCTCCATCCAGACATTTTTCCCCTCGTACAAATTGTCACCATTTGGTGAAGTTCTCTTATAAAACAATTCTTTTCCTAGATCATAGCAAATCTTCCTGCAAAGCTCTTTCTTTTATTTTCTTTTTTACTAATGTAGGAAGGACCATGATAATGGGCGTGGAGGGCTCCTTCCCCACCAGGACTCACTTTCAGCCTCTGGCAATTTGTAGCTGAGAAATATTCTAACAGTCCATGAATGTTCTTGTGCTTAAAGACCTTCAGTGAGCTCTTTATTCCAGGATTTTACCAGCTGCTTTCAGAATCCATATAAACTCTCAGGTCCGACAAAGAATGCCCCAGGTCAATCTGGAAATATATGAAGAAATGTAATTTTTTTTTTCTGTTTCAGTTTGAATCTTCCACCAGCTGATTTAGGTCAGTTCTCCTACAACAGGTGCCTAAACCTGAGCAAGCAGGATTTTCCAAGGAAGGCCCTCAAAAAGCAGCTCTGGGACTTTCTAAAAGCAAGGTCCTCTTTGCACTTAAGTCAATGGGAAATTTATATGAACTAGGGCTTATGGGATGATGCTTTAACATGATTAGAGAGCAGTAACAGAACCCATGGGAGTCCCAGATAGAGATATTTGGGGCAAGACTTCAGAAAGATGCACATTTCTGTTGGCAGTTTGATTTGAGGAGGGAGATGAGCACAGAGCAGTCACGTCTAGTCTTTAACTCTCCTTTTTGTACTTCTGTGAGTTTTTGGCAACTCTTCTGGGTCTGGACTCCACATAGACAAAAGAAGCCTTTTCCATACTGATGAAAACATAGAAGGGAAAATTGGTATAGTTCTTCTGATGGGAAAATGAAGATCAAGAATGCTGTTAAATTATAATATAGGCCTAGGAGAAAATAGAGGATGATGGAAAATACTGACAGTCTAGCTGGCTTTTAATGAAGGATAACATTTTCCATTACAGGAAACATAAAGCACTGGAAAACATTTTGAAGAGCTATCATTTAAAGTTTTGGGTTTAGCGAGAATTATCCCTGCTCAAATTGTATTCATGATACAGTCTCATAAATATGGGAACATAAGTTGCCTTTAAAGTTTTGGCCTTTCTTCAGCATATATTTTTTAAAAATCCTTTTATATTGTATTAACTTTTTGTTTGCTTTGAAGAGAAAAGCGTGCTCCTTTCTGTGTTTCCATTCCCCTCCCAGTTTTCTTCTTTTAATGAGATGTTTGACTCAAGTATCATCCTTCATGTTACCCTCCTAAATTTTTATGTTCACTCTGTTCTTGTTCTTGGCAACATCAGTCTGCCTTCTCCCTTTGTAGAGCTAAATGGCTTTCTTAAACCCCAAAATTCTCAGAGCAACACCGAAACTGTTGCTTCTGTTACCTCTTGAGCATAAATTTTTTCATTTGTATCACTTTAGTTTGAATCAATTCTTTCCTTACTACCCAATTTAATTTAGTTGTTCTTCTGCTGTGTCCCTCAATAGCTGAAAATATTAAAGTAACAAAATCCCACTGAGCAATTTATCAATAAATAAGCTTAACAAAGAAATGTTCTTTAAAGAAAATGAAAATGGTTTGCATTTGTCCAAAGTGGATAAAGACGTTCAGTTGCTCTGACCTAATTCCAATTCAGCTACCAAATGTAGGTGTCTTTTCTGAGTATGCACCTTGCTAAATAAATTTCTTTATGATGAAATTAAGCTCTTCTGATTAAAGGGGATAATTTGTGTACCATTGAAGATGCATTTTGAGCTATATCTTAGCGGCTTACAACACTGAGAAATTAAAATTCCTTAATTTACTAACAAAGTCGTGGTAAGAGGAAGATAAGATAAAGATAAATAAAACAGACTACCAAAATAACTTCATTTTCTGTGATTGTTGAAATTAATTTTACCAAACTTTTGCAAAAGCTGATCCTTAATTCCTCTTGAGAAGGCGTAATTTACACCTATTTAAATCAAATTATTACCACCAAAACAGGTGAAGGTCGGTTCAATGTGGATGCAAAGTTCACAAAACGCACTGTGATGAAAAATGAGGTGTTTTGGGATTTTTTTTGTCAACCTGAAAGCTCTGTGGCTGTACCAGCAAACTGCTTTTCCCAGCTCTATCCAGTGGTATCTGAGATTCTGGATCACTCCTTTGTTCTGCTTTTCTAGAATTTCATTACTTGGGGAATATCTGCTGTCTTACTAAAACATTTAGAGTTATTCACACAGCCCAGCAGAAAACTGCGCAAAGATCCTGGAGCTGGTGGGAAGCTGAGCCAGTAATGCCATGTGATCCAGTGAACAGTCCAGTCCTGTGTGACAGGGAGTGGCCTGATCACTATTTAATGGCAATTTGCCAGGGGCTGGCTCTGGAGCCAACACAATAGCAATAATTATGTTTGATTAGGCCTTTTGATCATGGAGAACTGCATTGTCCCAGCACACCAGGGCTTGTATAAGCCCCTCCTCCTCAAAAGCTGTGCTGTAAATTTGATATATTACAGACAAACTCCAAAGCTTCCACACAAAATCCATGGACATGGCCTCTATATCTGGCTCTCCTCTCCTCTCCCACCCACCCCAGCTCAAACATGACAAATACATGTCCCTGTTACTCCCAATCTTGTAGTAATTATTATGTCTTTTAAAAGATAAAACTTACATAACCTACACAGGCTCAGTAGGACTAAAAGTTCATTCTTGGCAGAACAGAATCACCTGTAGGTGTTTCACAATATGAAAAAGAAACTTTCAATTGCCTGTTAGATTCAAAGATATTTCAGATAAGACTCCAATTTGCCTGAAATTTGCTCACTAAAATTTGAGGAATGTTGTCACCTCACTTTGAGCACAGTTAAATGCTGATAGAAAGTCATTGCTGAAAACTGAACCATTATCTTGTTTGTAAGGTGGGAAGAATTTGCACAAACATGAGGTTTAAAAATCCATCTAAAATGAGAAGCAAAATTTCAAATTGACAAAGTCAAGTACTGTAGAAAGTTCTTGCTCCTTTTTCTTACAAGTCACCAAAGTGCACAAGTATTTCAAACAGCTTGACATCTGTATTACATAAGCAGAAAGCAATTCAGCTGCTTGGAGAATATAAAAAACAACTTTGACCTTACACTGGAGTCATGCTTCAAAAGACTGATTATTCGTATGAAGAAAAATTGCTCAAAAACAACTGCTTGGAAATATTCTCAGAAAGAAAACAGATTGATTGTTCTGAGGCAATAATATAATTATGGTATAACAAATTGCATTTTTTTATTTTACTCCTAAGGCTTTTTCTTTTTTCACAATAAGTGCTTCATTTGCTAGTATTTGAAATATTTTATCTTTCAAAATGTTTCCCTTGTTTTCTCAGTGTATTTTTTAGCTTGCTTGAATGGAACTCTTCAAGAAGTTTGAGAGTTGCTGCTAATGGAAGAATTTCAGGCCATGTTGCCCTTCATTAATTCTGACCCCATTGTGGCCAGAAATGATAACACTGTAGGGTTAAAAATGTGTTGTGTTGGTAGAAAATACTGTTAAAGTATTTTACACTTAATACAGTTACAATAAAAGTAAATTTGTGCCCAGCACAGAGGATAATCACTGCCCTGTTCCTGCTGCCATACCATTCCTGATTCCAGCCAGGATTCCATTGGCCTTCCTGGCTCACAGGAATTAATTCAGTTCATCAGCAAATCCTGTCACTTGGTTTACAGCATCTGGTTCATACCCAAGTGTTGGGGCTCGACTTCTCTTCAAATCCCCCTTTTACATTAGTCCAAATTCTCTCCCAGCAGAATTATTTTTACATACTTTATTAAAGAAGTCGAACTAAAAAGTTGCTGTATATTCCACATGAGAGGTTTCTCCAGAAAACCAGAGTGTTTTCTCCAAGTTATCTGTAATTCACCTCAGTGAGTCCATTTCAAACAAGGATTTCCCCCCAGTGATCTGGTCACAGATCTCTAGACAGTAACATGACATGACATTAAACCAATTTAAAAAGGTAATTCATTGAGTGCTTCTGATGTACATCCTGATTTTATCACTACAGAATCACAGTTCAGTGGGCTGCTTCTTGCCAAGCTCGAGCTATTCTTTTTCTACCTTACATTTTTTGAATAGCTTCTAAACCAAGGGAAGGAATTTCACACCACCAATCAAAATAAGCCACTCAGCAGAAAAGTTTCAATTTCCAGCTCTTAATAAATCACACAGATTTAAATCAGATTCACAAATTCCACAGAAGTTATGCATTTATGTTCTCAATTTCCATAACAGAAGTTGCAACTCTATAGGAAAATCTGAACTCTCTAATAGTTACCTGCTGAACTTAATTTTGGGCAGAACTCATTTGTTTATGTCTGCTGGTCCCTCACTGGAGAAATGTTAACCATGGTACAATATTAACATAAACTTCAGCTCATTCACTTTTGAGCTAAATAAGCAAAACAACTAATTTCCTTCTTTAAATTCAATGTTGACTTCTATTTATTACACAGCATATCTTGGTGCTAACAGAGGCCAAGCAAGGACCATAAAAAATATCAGATGTATTAATTTACAGCAGAAGTGTGGGGCTGTGAATCTCTTTGAAAACTTGCCTCCACCAAGACCCTACAGTGGCTCTAAGGTGTGTGACATGACCCCTTCCTGTGCCAGTGATCATCAACCCATTTTCCAGCCTTGACTACTGAACTTCTCCATTTTGGTGAGCACTGCTGCTCCTCTCTGCAGGCTGACACTGCTGGGGCCTTCTCCCCAGAGCCAAAAGGAAGCTGCTCCAAGAGTTTATTTTTTGCCAGGGATGCTGCAAGCAGAGCCCCACCCTTCCCCAGTGCTGAGGAAGGGGCTGAGGAATGCCATGGATTCATTCCACAGCTGAGGTCTCTGAGTTCACAGCAGAATGTGCTGCAGTCATGTCCCCAAACTGCCTTCCTATCAGACTTGAAAATAAAGCACTGCGCTTTTTCTCCTCAAAGCTAACTTGGCCAGAAGGGACTTTTTCATTTCAAAACGTTTAGAAAACGAAAGTGTGTGTATGTGTGGGTAGAAATACAGGTAAAAAACCAAAACATCTGTGACCTGATACCTGTGTGTCAGGAGTGATTGGTGACACTGAGGGTGCATAAACACATGTAGCAATTAATTCAGCTTCTCCCTGAGCACACCATCACATTTGCTTTTTCTTCTGTTGATTACAAATGTTGCATGATTGCTTTTAATCCAAAAGTAATAAATTCGTTCTGACTGCTTAATCTCATCTGTAAATGGAGCTCTTTGGTTTCATCAGGCCCCGATTTATTGCATTTTTGAGATAAAACAGCCAATGTTTGATACTGTTTGGTTTTAGTGTGCTGCATCTCTTTCAATTTCTACTCTTACTATGTTTCTGTTTACTTAAATTCCTTCTTCAGATAAATTAAAACCATTAAGATTTTTAGAGTTCTGAATCGATTTTTTTTCTTTTAATTTTTTTCTTTCCCCTCCCACCAGGTTTTCCACTTGAGGTGCATACACAGTATCAAAGACATTTCAGATGGTGCAGCATTAGCTGAACCTCAGGATGTGTTTAAACTCTCACTTTGCAGTTCTATTGGCCAAATCCAACATTTTGCTCTGCCAGAAAATGCCAGGTGGTAACAGAATAATTTTAGGTACTTTTTTAGCTGTGCACCAGATGGTGATAACACAAGTAATAATATCAAACAAGTATTAGCTTGTTTCTAACTCCTGCCTCCACATGCTACAGATGCAAAAGGTCATTTAGATGAAGCACTCACCATGTGCTGTACAAAATACAACAGAAATTCCAGCCAGACTGGTCCCTGGAGTGTCCCGGAAGCATCCTGCTGGAAATGCCCCAATGACTGTGGAAAATGCAAGAGAAAAAAAACCCATCAAAACTATTATCAATCTTTTGTGATTATGATTTGGAATGAACCATGTCAAGCAAGTACTTCATAGTGTTATGTCAGTGCATCACTCTTTCAAACAAATTAGACATGATTAAAGCAATTAAAGGCTGTGTCTTTATTTAATGCTTACCTGGCTAGAGGAATATTTGGTGTGAAAAAAAACAAACTCAAAACTATGCAAGAAATTATCTAAATTAAAACCAAATTATTTATCCCTTTATCTTCCATTAAAGGAGTGGTTAGAGCTTTCTACTTCCCATGGAAATAGATAAAACAGAGGTGCCTCCTGTCTTAATTACCCCATGCACATTTCCAGATCCTGACAATTTCTTCCCCTCAGCAAAATCAGACCTGAAATTATGGAATCTCCATGGTGTATTACAAGTCTTAAGAAAGAATTCTGGACTTCCTCAGAAACTGTATTGGAATAAAGTGACCCAAATTGCAATATCAGATTGCTTTGCTTTTAATTTGAATACAAGAGTGATCTGCTCCAAACGCTCCAGAGAAGTATTTCCTTGTTCAGCCCCCTCTTGCTTCCCCTTCAGCTCCTCCTCCAGGCTTCCTCAGATCATTTCCAGTTTGCTTTTAATGGAAATTCCTTCTGACCCCAATACTCTGCCTGATGAATTCAACCTATTGCATGTATCAATCATACAAGCCTTTAATCCAATTTATGAGGGGCTGGGGAGAACAGGAAGAAGCAAATGTATGGAGGTCTGTGGGATCAGAGCAGTGTGCTCAAAACCCACCCTGAAATGTGTGAAATTAAGCAGTCTTCTGACTCTGGGAGCTGAGAGGCTTTTTAATATCTTGCTGCTTCACACCTGAGTTGGAGGCAATGCCCAAGACCTTTTAGACTCATCAAATTATGGGTTATTGTCCTGCTTCCAAGGTGTGCCTGGCAATGTCTCCTCAATGCCCCTGTAGTCAAGGTCTCAGAAGCATTAAAGGCTTCTGACTGATCTCTCCTTGTGTATACATAGTTTGCATGCCTGCCTGCAGGAGAAGTCCCCCTGCCTGACCCCTTGCCACCAGCCAAGAAGATGTCCAGCCAGCTATTAGCACCATCTTGGGGCGCTGGCATGGCACAAAAATGGGAAGAGAAATCCTTGAATAATCCAGCAGGCAACACCTACAAGTCACTCTTTGAATTTGAAAGTGACCTACAGAGCTGTTAATGCCCTGTCCCATGGCTTCTGTATGTAACACCTCACATATTTCAAAATAATCAGAGGTCAATTATACTTACAATTGGCATTTTCCACTCATCTAAGCCCATTTATTTCTGTTGTCACACCTTTTATGGGTGGAGTAAGAAATTCTTATTCACAGAATCTCAAGATGGATCAGGAAGGGACCACAGTGGGTCACTGGTGCCACCTCCCTGCTCAGGCAGGGTCATCCCAGGGCACAGGAGTGTGTCCAGATGTTCTGGAACATCCCCAGGGAGGAGACCCCACAGCCCCTCTGGTCTCTGTTCAGAGCTGGGCACTGTCCAGGGCAGAAGTTGTGCCTCCCGTGCAGGGGGAATTGCTGGGCTCAGTCCCTGCCCGTGGCTCTGGTGTCATTGCTGAGCCCTGGAGCACAGCCTGGGCCCTGCTGTGCCTCTCCCTTCAAAATCTTCCCCAACAGTTCCACTGATTTCCTCACTCATGATTTATTCTATCACCAGGAGCTGATACTTCTTGAGAAAAGAAAAATACCTTTCAAGCTGATGACTGAGGCAAACTCCTAACTCCCACTTTTATGAGATCTAACTCAGAACTGCCAGGTTTCTTGTTAAAATGAAGTATTCCCATTTTCCCTCTCTCCACCTGTTCATAATCTTTGGATTCTTTAAAATTGAAGTGGAAAGGATTTGTTTTCAAAGCAAGTAAAGCTGAATAGGAAAACTAACTGGGCTAGCTGTAGCAGTAGCCTTCAGTAGTAGCTTCAGCACACCCCCATCCCCTGGGAACATTATATCTGGAATATTACTTTATTCCAGAATAATCAGTGTGCTGTCAAAGCAAAGTAATTCTTCTTGGGAGGAATAAGAGAGGGGGGAAGGGAGTCCAAGCCACTTTCACTCTGAGTTAGAATTTCCTACCAGCTGTTCCTTGCTGCTCAAAAGAGAAAAGAAGCCTGGACAAAAATGTGCCTTTCTGGGACTCAGAGTGGACAAGGCCTTACCATTAAAGAAGCTGAAAAAGAAGTTAAAATTGAAAAGAGAGAAAACACCCAATCTCAAAATACATTGCTCTCAGACAAAGACTTCTTAGCAGAAGCAGCAGCTGCTGCCCAAAATAACTACTATTACTTCAGCAAAAATCCTGAACCATAAGACTAACTCAAAACATCTTTGGAAAAGGAACACATGTATTATTTAGTGCTTAGATAACACACCAGTGCTTAATTTGAGCCAATGTCAGTTTCTGAAGAGTGTGCAAAGCTAGAGGTGCTCACAAAATTAAAAGTTAAAGCACTTTCCTTTCTGTTACTTTGGAACTGAATTCATGACCACAGCTGTTTCAGAAAAACATTGTTTGACTTTAGTTAAAATTGTACACCAAAATTTTAATAAATATAATGATGTGGAAGGTTTTCAGGAATATTTATTCTCCTTGTTTTTCCTTCACACTAGAATTTGCAGTAAAAAGAACCCCAAAAACTCCAAACCTTTAAATGCATGACAAATGCTTCCATGAAAATCCTTGACTGATTTCATGAAGGAAGTAAAATTTACAGATGTACTGCAAGAAACCTTGCTGCTGTGCAAGAACAAGGCTTGAAGGAAATTGCTCCTCAGACATAATTTCTCACCCTTCTTGATTCATTGGTGACTTTGAAACTCAAACCTGGTTTTGGCATTATCCTACCAGGGAGACTGATATTCATGGTTTTTCATTATTCATCCAGGTTAGATTGCAGTGAGTGGTAAAACAATCTCTCTGGTGACAGTCTGTCCTCTCCAGGAGCAAGCACCCTGCTCAGACATGGAGATGTCCAGGGAAACAACACAGTTCATCAGCAGGAACAGGGAACTAATCGGATTATATTGTCTGATCCTATTTTCTAATCACAAGAATTTGTGATGGAAAGAAAACCAGAGCACATACACTCAGAATTTGCTCTGGAAGGCATTGCAGCAGGGCTAAACATGACAAGACAAAAAATAATCTAGAGTTCAAGGACTTGTATAAAATATAAGAAATGTATCAGGACTATATTGTGGAAACATCTGTAGAATTTTATTCCCAGCACTCTCCTTTTTTTATTGGATGGAAAAATATGTTGGTTGTGATGATGGTGGTGAGAGAGAAGGAAATGAAAAATGGAAGGAGAACCTTCTAAGATTCTTCATATCTTACTCTGATTTCAAACTCAGTATTAACTGTGTAGAGCCATAAAGAGGGATGAGAGTCAAACAGCAAAAGCAGGATTTTTGGAGACTGCTGCTAATACAAAACCAACAAAACCTGGTGCCTCTTGGGGTGTTGCTAAATTTTATTTTGGACTGGTGAATTGTGGCTTTTAGTTGCCTCTCTACTCTTCTCTGCTCTGCTTGTGCTTGGCTTTGCTGTGTCTTAGGAAAGAAAAATCATGATGTCTCAGAGAATATAATTCAGTAAGTGAAACAATCTGTAAATCATTATTAATAAATCTCTATTGAATTACAATTGTGCCAGTGTTCATAGAGGTACTAATATGTGAAGATAGAAATAGTGCCTCTCACTCAGGAATCTATAGTTCAATTAAAAGGCCAAGGAGCTGGATTTTCACCTGGAGTTTTAAGTGGCAGAGGTAGAAAAAGCAGCTGTAGAAGCACCATGATCACCCCTGATTTCATAGGCTCCAAAAAGCTGAGGGCTGGTTGTTTTCTTCCCCCATTTAAGTGTGGCACAACATTAATGCAATAGGAATTTACAGCCCTGTAACAGTTTACAGCTTCTAAATTGAACCTCCTGACTTTGCCTCAGCAAATGCCTGTCAGTGGCAGGATTTGAATTGCAAACTCTATTCCATTAATTTTTTTCAGTGTTGAATAAGGAAGTGCTGCAAGTGACATTTTAGGGCATGTTCCACCAGCTTCACAAAGATTGAAGAAACAGAGACTGAATAATGTTGGGAGGAAAAGCCAGAGGAAATCCAGATGGACCTTTTACATCCTCAGTTTGGTATAAAAATTGTTGAGAGAGTGGGGGATTACACACTGACACCTGTACAATATAGTATGTAAGGTACTGATAAGTTATGAAAGAGCTGTTATTGAATGACTTTCTTAAGTTTCCCCTTAGAGAGGTCTGTGTTTTGTTACTGCAAAGGGAAAGGTGGGGACAGCTTTATGTATGCTCTTTTGCCATGTGTATTCCCTGCTTAACTCTTTCTTGAAACACAGGCCAGGTGCCAGAGGTTTTCAGGAAGCATTATGTGAAATTTAATGTCTCCCGAGTTTTAACACGGTGTGAATAGTTCCTAATGGGTTTCCAAAGAGAGACTATCAAACAATTCTTAAATAAACATGCTTTGAGCACTACAGAGCACCCACTGTAGGAAGTAAAGAAGATAACAAGCAGTATCTGCTCAAACATAAAGGAAGGCCTGGGCTGCCAGAGGAAAAACTTCTTCCATTCAAGCAGGGAAGTGGAAATAGAGTCTGTGCCACAGGTTGTTTTCCCCCTTCTTTCTACTCCTGCCTCATCCTTCAGTGTCCTGGTGGGAGCTTCTGGAGGAAAATGAGTCCACTGAGCTGGTTAGAGAGAAAGGCTGAGAGAAGTGGGATTGTTCAGCCTGGAGAAGAAAAGCCTTGGGGTGACCTAGTTGTCACCTTCAGTACCTGAAAGGAAACCTCCAAGAAAGCTGGGGAGAGACTTTTTACAAGGCTCTGGAGTGAGAGGACAAGCAGGAATGGCTTCAAACAGACAGAAGTAAGTTTAGATTGGATATTAGGAAAAAATTCGTCCCTGTGAGGATGATGAGGTCCTGGCACTGGCACAGAGAAACTGTGGCTGTCCCTGGATCCCTGGAAGTGCTTAGGGCCAGGCTGGATGATGCCTTAAGCAACCTGGTTTAGAGAAAAGTGACCCTGCCCATGGCACAAAGGTTGGAACTGTGTAATCCTCAATCCTTTTCAACCAGAACACTTCTATGACTCTGATTCTTCGTACTAGCACAGAGCAAAACTCCCAGCTCTCTTCATTAGGAGCCAAATCAGAACAGAAGCTCAGAAACAAACAGTATGTTCATCACACAGCCATAAACTTTCCCAAGAGCTCCTGTCCCTGGGAGAATCCAGTCGACAAAGCAGCAATTCTGCACATTTGCAGTTCCTCAGGGATCAATTAAAGGACTATTATAATCTTTACTGCTGCTGCAAGATGAAAACAGCCAGTATCTCCAAGGGAACTTCTTGTAAAACCCAAATTGAGCTTAATGAGATAAGACTTTTGACAAATGCTGTTAGATGTGAGATGCATTTAGCACTTCTCAGGAGCTGTATTCCTGACTTAATGAATTTATAAGTTAAGTCATGCTCCAGTGTTGATGTGACGGAGACTGAGATCAGTGCCTTTGACAAGGCTTGAGAGCACTGGGTACAATGAGCAGGACAAATTAATGGGATTCCCATTAACCTTCATTCAATATATGAAGATCAACAGCCATAACCTGGGTTGAGTTGAATTTTAAAACAGCTTTTTTCTCTTTAATATATGAGAATACACAATTCTTTTGGAAAAGAAAAAAAAAAAGGATCTAAGTATAGATAAAAGAGATCTGTGGACAAGCCTTAGAAGAATTCTCAGGAAGACTAATCAGCAGTCAGGTTTGGTCACTCAGGGGTACATTTGTCACCAAGCAGGGAAGTCTGATCCTCCCCTGTGAACTCCAATATCAGTGAATTTTAAGGGCATTGTGTGAATCTGAAGGACATTGTGCAGTCACTACATCAGGATGCTGTCAGGTCTGCCTGAATTCTCTCCTGTTTTGAGCTCAATTCAACCCAAAAAATGGGTAGGGAGAGGAGGAAGTGACTACTGTCTCATCCTACAATTGCTGTGGTCCTGGCCCTGAGGCAGACAGGCATCAAACTCCACAGCAGCCCCAGAGATCTGTCCAAGTCCTTCTGAACGTGCTGCCAAGCTTTGCCATCTTTCAAAACAGAGAAGGTGGATTGTGCCAATATCCTTATGCTGCCACATCTTTAGCACAAATATCTAAGTGCAGCCAAAGTAAAGAGCAACTGCATTTTAAGATATTTTAGTGAAGGTGTTTAGTACAGCTGGAAAAGCCTTTACCACTCTCCAATGCAGACACAAGTAACAGAAAGCTGAATTAAAAATATCACATGACTTTTTCCACTGTATGGGAGGATTTTTCATTTCCAAAGCAAAAAGGGGTATCTGGGCCCTTCTGTCTCCAGAGCAAGGTGAAATTCCCACAATCTCTGGTACAGAGGGCTCCTGCTCAGTCAGCTCTGAAACAGAGGCATTAAAAGATTCAGAGGCATTAAAAAAGCTGCTCTGTCTGCACATTTAAAAGTTATATCCAAAGGTCTCTTTTTTCCCCTCTGTTTTTTTCTGTGTTCAAATACATGCAGTTTCTCTCCCATCTCAGCAATCTCATGTGTTTGTGTGCCCAGCTTCCATGGCAGGCAGGACAAAGGGGGCTGTTATAAACCTAGTCCCAGGCAGCCCTTGCTCACAGGCCTCACACCTATATTTCTTCCATAAATTCCAGTCAAATCTCTATTCTAAGAGGCAACTGCTGAGTTGGCTGCTGGCCCTGGAAACCACAATTTCAAATAAAATGCAATAGAGGAGAAAAGAAAACTACTTTTCTTCTTAAGGACAACAAAACAAAACTAACTACTGCTAGGGGAAAAAAAACCAACAACAACAACAACAAAAAGAAACAAAAACAAACAAAAAAAAAAAAAAAAACAAAAAAAAAAAAACAGGGGGAAGTATTTTAGGAAATCGAAAACAAAAT
>VZTT01060864.1:47708-61913 GCA_013400855.1 Buphagus erythrorhynchus
ATTTATTTTCTAAATGTGTTCCTCAGGATTTTCACACAGCTTTGCAGCCCCTGGACAGTTGAGCATTTTGGTCCTCCTTATCTCATCCATTTCCTGGGTGGGTGGGGAAAAGTCCTCCTGAAGGTGCACAGGGGGAATTGCAGAGGCTGAAGAGCAACTTCCAGGTTTTATATCTGCAGGTTTATAATGAAATATTAATTAAGTGCCTGAACTGAAAAGGAAAAGAAGGGAAATGCTCTTTGGTGTGCCCCAGCCAAGCTGAGAACACTCAAATCACAGCATATGTTTTCTCTCTTCTTAAAGACTGCAGATTATTACAGGCAGGCTTTATTGTGGTCTATAATTTTGGTTTTCTACCTCTGACTATGCCAAACAGCATTTTTTGTTTTGTTCAGGCAGCAATCAAGAATGGTATGTTATCAAGCCACAGCGCTGTGACCTTTGGATTTAAAGAGAATATTCCAGCTACTTGGAGCCAACACATATATTAAATTCTAAGGTTGGAGGAAGGGTGAAAAACAGAGGATATGTTTTTTAAGATGTCTTGCAGTCCTGGAGCTCAATTCTTCATTTCTCTTCAAGATTTATCGATTTTGGTGCATGACTACAGATTTTACAAGGATGTTACACAAAGGGCATTCCATTTATTTTGGTCAGCAGCCAGACAGTTAAATTTCTAAACAGCTGTCTGGGACTAGATGAACACATGGACTCAAGATGTCTTAAAATAAAATGAAATAATGACTTGAATGCTATTTCTTCCAGTATAGGTGTGGTATAAATAAACAATTAAATAGCCTTCATTTTTGTCTACATGAGGAACAAATAGAAAGTTTCTGAAAGAGAATATTAAGTCCTACCTTCAGGACAATTAAATGCACCAAGTTACTAATTAATTTCCTTCCTGGGATAACACTTAACAAGGCTGAGAACTTTCATACAAAATATTTTATCAATTTTTCATAAACAACAACAACAACAACAAGAAAACTTCAACACTGTAAAACAAATCTTTGATTCTTACATATACTGCAACCTTCCTGCTTTTTTCAACCTCTTTCTTTATTGCAATAAAAGACAAAATTGTCAACCATATTTCTTTGTCTCTGAAAATACAGTGTATTAATTTAACTGCATCAAATAGTTATCTCATTAAATGAGGTATATGGAACTCTGTTTTTTGTTGTTGTTGTCTTCCTTGGAAGTAATATACTTGGGAAGCATTATTTGCATCAGTATGTAGCTTCTCCTTATTCATATCCTGACAGCATTAAAGGTGAATGAAGCTTGGAAAATTACCAAGCTATCAGAAAACAATGAGAAACTGAAAAAGAATAGGGATCACTGCATGTTTTTCACACTGAATAAAGACCTGGTCCACAATAAGGGCAGCCTGGAATAGGCTTTGACCCAGGCTGAGAGAGTTAATGAACAAGGTTTTTGTGATAGGTTGGATGTATACAGTTGGTAGCTCTCCAATTTCTGTCATTCTCTGTTGTGCCAGCACAATAATTTTTTTTTTTTTTTTTTTGAGCAGAAGGCAAGGAGGGGGGTAGATTGGACTTTATTTCAGTCAGATTAGTCTCCCATTCCATCTCCCTGTGTACAAGTATTGCCACACAATAATCAAAGGGATAATGCAGGAAGGAATACATGGCTAAAAAAAGAGGGAGATTGCTTCCACAAAACTCCAAGAACCACAAAACCAATCAGGTCAATACAGGCTTTACAAAATCCAGTACCAACACTTCTAATTTGGACTAGAAAAGGAGCAGTGTTACAATTAAAACCCAACAAACCCCAAACTTCAAACTAAGTCCAATCTGAGTATGGCTGAGTGCACATCTCTGTGGATCTTGACAGCCACCAACTCTATTACAATCAGATGCTTCTGAGGAATAAACCAAAGATTTTTTTGTTATGACAGCAGAACCAAAATGCCTCTGCTTCTTGCTGCAGAGAATACAGGGAAAGGCACCTCCCAAAGGCTGGTTTTAAGGACCTAGGGCTTGTAGCTGCTTATTAAAAGGTCCACATTGAACAAGTTACATTCCATAGCTGCTCCCAGGACTCACCAGGCTTTAAGACTGGTTCTAAATTACATATGAGGCTCAAACCACACCAGTCTATAAATTCACAATGAGAACAAAATGGCCTGAGGAACATCTGTCATCCTTTTTCTGCCTCAAGAACAGTTCAGTGATTTGAACACTGCTCAACACTGAGGGGCACAGGCCTGCCATGAGAGATAAGAAGATAACCCAGTCAAGGTTATATAGATTTTTACAAGTATAGTAAAGTTTAGGCACTTTTCTGATCCTTTCTGGCTTAAACATGTTTTTAAGTATTCCTGTGTGGGTTGCAAAACCTGCTGTGTATCCCTGTGCTGGCTGTTGGGATGAGCCACTGAAGAAAGGTTTCCCTTAGTGCCAATTGTGGAAGGGGTTTGGGGAAATGTGATTATTAATCAGCATTTATAGGGTCTCTCTGTAGATTCCCTCCTAATGAGATCAGATTTTCAGATGTGAGGTGAGCTTTATTCTTATCTGATCTGAATTTAAGACTGAGATCTGTGCATGTGAAACTTAAATGCTGGGAAATTAAAATGCAGCTGCCTGTATTGTAATCACAGAACTGTACAGAGAAATGTTTTCATTAATTCCTGATCTGCCTGTTTTGACAGCAGCTTAGTTGTCTGATAACGGCAAGGAGACAAATTAAATCCTGCTGCAGGCAGTACACAGACCACATTACTCAAAAAGAGAAATTAAAAACTGTTGAACATCTGTTATTGCTGTGAATTTAAGCTGTAGAACAACTTCATTACTTCATTTTACTTCGCATATTTAACTTTATTATTGAGGAAAAAGAGAGCATCTTTGTGGTTAGAACATTGTTGTCTGGGGTAAGAAAATTCTGTTATTTATTCTCCTATTTACCCTTGATTCCAGAGTGACTTTCTACAAATAAAATTGTCCATTTGTACCTTAGCTATCCCATCAGCAAAACGAAAATACTATTAATGGGAATCGTTTGGGAATATTACTGCTCTCTTCATGAGGTGCTGAGAATATTCATTAGTTTCAAATATGCCCCATTGGGCAATGGCAGAAACTACTTCCCAGTATAGAAAATACTTAGCCCCATTTTGTAGCTGAGAATTATGGTGAATTGAGTCCACCCAAGGGTACCAATCACAATATGAAACTATTAAAAAAAAAGCATTTCCAGAGATGTAAAGAAAAACAAGTAAGAGATAAATATGAGAGAGAGAATACAAAAAAGTAAAATTTGAAATTTTAATTGTGCGTATTAACTGTGTGAATTTTATTGTGTGAATTCTAACTGGATTGTGTTAGAATTGGCTTGATATGATTAAACCCAGCTATATTTCAGCTGTTCTACATGGTACAGATATAGTAAATACCAATAAATGGCAATCTGGATTGCAAGATGAAAAACACTGATGACTTGCAGAAGTAAAGATCACAACTTAATAAGAATGACAGGAAGCAGGTTTAAATAATAATCTGTCCAGTAAAAAGTGTAATGAGGATACACACAATTTTATATGTCATATAAAGAAAGGAGAGCTGTAAATAATAATGCAAACTAGCAGATACAGATATTCATGGATAGAACTACTGTCTAGAGGTTTCCTATGAATTTGGATTAATAGGTATATCCTGCCTTTCCCAAAATACTGTGGAACATTACCTAGGAATTCCTAATGACCATCAGCTGGAGAGCACAGGAGCACAGCTGATAACTTTTGGAACAGACCTTGGTTTGTAATGGATGGGCCAAGCACTGTGATGAGTCTCCAGTGTTTGTAGGTTTTAATGCTGCTTTCAAAAGGAGCAGGATACCTACAATGAGCTCCTTGTGCGCCATGAATTAACCACCCTCTCCCAGCCTTTCCTATTTGTCAAAATGTAGACATGAATCAAACTCTGGAGGTGTAATAAAGAGCTGATAACTCTTTCTTCCTTCCTCCCCCCGCCCCCAAGCTCCCCTTTCTTTTCTGAGCTCCTCAGAACTTCAGTTCAAGAAGTTCTGTATGAACAGATCATGTGACAGTAAATGATGATATGTCACAAAGTGCTCCTTTATTCTCCACCTCAGCCACTTGCAAGCAGACCTAAAGGACATCCTCTGCCTCAGAAACACCCAGATACCTTCTGTTCCTGCCTGGGCACTGAATGAAGTGAAATAAAATGGAATTAAATGCTTCCTGAATAGTGAAAAAAGAGCAGATTCAAGTCTTAATACTGTAATTACGAGCACATTTACCATCTGAACTATGTAATAATTTCCACCATATCTCCCTAAATCTCTCTGCTCTCTGTGAAGGTGTTTTGCCACAGTGATCATCCCTTTTCAATAGCTGCACTCACTATTTTCCTTTTTATGAGATTTTAATGAGTCTGGCAATTATTTGTCCATTCACAAGAGTGAGAGCTGATCTGAAGCAAAATAGGAGTGAAAAGACCAACCATTTCAGGAAGATTTAAAAGCTTTTTCAGCTTTATGCCTGATGTATTAGCTGATAAATTACCAAAACCTGATACAGCAAGAAGGCAGAGGTGTAGAAAAGCCTATTTGTGCAATATGCTGCCTTTGTGAAGAGGTTACCATCTTCTAGGATCTAGAACAGTTATTCTGACACAAATTGCCCATCTAGCAAATGATGGGGAGGCCAAGCACAGCCCCTTTTGCTACCAACTGAAAAAGTGACTGTACACCTTAAAAAAAAGTTCATGCAGTTCAATAATTTTTATATTTAATTTCTCACTTTGGTTCTTTAGCAATTATAAACTGCAACCCTCCAATGACTGACTTCTACCCTTAACACTGAATTCTACCCTTAACCTTATGTTATACTATTTTCACAACAAAACTTTGTGTCTTCTTCGCTGGTGTTTGTGTCCAGGAATGTTTTCAGCTCACCTCCATCTATGACTGAAGCTTTAGAAATATTTAACTAGGAAATAAACCTTTTCCTTTACTTCTTACAAGTAGCATTTTACTAAAATGAAAATACATTTTTTATACTTAAACAGTTTTTCTGCTATTCATCACACCTTTTAGAGTAAATATTCATGGACTCATTCAATTGTTTGGGTTTGAAGTGGCTTTAAAATTATTCAGTGCCACCCCCTGCCATGGGCAGGGACACCTCCCACTGTCCCAGGCTGCTCCAAGCCCTGTCCAACCTTGGACACTTCCAGGGATCATGGGGCAGTCACAGCTTCTCTGGGCACCCTGTGCCAGGGCCTCCCCATCCTCACAGGGAACAATTCCTTCCCAATATCCCATCTAAATCTACTCTACTTAAATTTAAATATTATAAAAACTTCTCGGACCATCCATTGAAGAGGTGAAAATGGGTAAAAAAATATCAGCTAAGTGATACTGTGAGCTAAATTTCAAATATCATAGTCAGGAAACCCTTTTCATAGAAATTTTTAGTAAAAACATCTAATAGAAAATTTAAGAAATTGGTGATGACAATAAATTTCACCCCATGGAAACAAAGAGAAAACAACAAAATTTCAATATAAATTCTTTCTGATGTAAATTCCAGGCATATATTACCATCCAGTGGTTGCCACCTCAAAGCTACAGACCCAGCTTTGCTTAAATAAAATTTCTTTAGAGATCTACGAAACTGCTTCTTGCCTTCCTAAAATGGAAGCATTTCACTCTCATCTTCCTATTTGGAGGCATTTTCTGTCTGTCCAAGTTCTTTGTAGTTCTGATTAACTAGAGTCACCTATTTCGTGTCACAGCACATAATAAGATATTCCTCCTTCTCACTTTCTGCACACCCTCCCCTGAATCTAATCAGTTTTAACATAATTAACTCTCAAGACATTTAGAACAGCAGCAAGTTATATAAAGGAGCAGTTGATTGTTAAAGATGACAGACAAGCCCTGATGCACACACTTCCAAGCAGTGATTTTATATAAAAACCTGGTTAATTGGTTAATTACAATAAGATAGGGGTGTATCATCCATAGCTACCCATCACTCAAAAAAGTTTTAGCTGTGGCATCAACTTCAATTTACAATGAACCTTGTTTTCAACCCTGTGCAATAATTCAGCATTGCAAATGAAACACAAAAGGAGCATTTGGGAACTTCCAAAATATAAATAAATTACCCCAACTGCATGTTCAAAGAATAGCACTGCCTCAGAGAAAAAAAAAATATTTTTTCCCTTTGCTGGAGTCCTGCAGAATCCATCTTTAACAAGCCCTCAAACTAAGTGCACACCATCTAAGCAATATTTGGAGCTCCTCTGAGTGTTTCCAACTTGAACCCAGTTAACTGCAGTTCACCTCTTGGAAAATAGTTGCTTTTTTGCTTCAGATGTCTTTGCCATGAATCACAGGTGGATACTCAGAGCTACTATTTGTTTTGAAAGCAGAGAATGTTTCTCTACTGAGCTCTCTGTGAAGCAGTTCAAATATTCTCTAACACGAGCTACATGTAAGTTAATTTGCTACTGCAGGCCAGACCTAAATTAGGAAGCTTTCAGAGCTGTAGGAAACCTTGTGTTCTTCAGGACTGGCCAAAGAAATCAGTTTAAATACATCATGACTTGCTTGATGTTCTCCCCTCTTTTTCTCATTATGTGTTACAAAGTGAAAGGCTCATTAACAAAGATTTGTATAGCTGGGCCTGGATGCTTGCAATTATCTTTTGTAATTATAAGCTAAATAGGATTCCTACTGAATACCTTCAAATAAAAACTAAAATACCTTCAAATGAAGGGGAAAAGTCTCTGTAGAGGAGACAGGAATGAGAAGCAACATTACTGAAGAAAAAAATCCCCCTAGACACCTCCAAGAATCCACTGTTTTTTAATCCTGAGGGCAATGAATCCCTTAGAACAATTTTACTAAGGACAAACTTCATTTTGTGCTACTTGAAGTGTTAAGATCAAGATAAATTTCTGCAGGACATGCTGTAACTCATCCAACAGTTATGGGCTGAACACACTGTGAAGTTCACATGGAGAGAGTTTGAAATTTTTTTTGTATCAAAGGTCACATTTTTTGGCCATTCTGCTCTTAATATTTATGTTGTTTTTAAAAATTGTCTTTAAAAGGCCAAAAGTGTCCAAAGTAAAATTTTGGAGGTAATTTTATGAAAATTCCTTTGTTCTGCTTTCTGCAGAATACGCTTTCTTACAAAGCCCTTATAACCAAAAGGAAATTTGGATATGTTCTACAGCCCAGTTTACAATTTAGAAAGATTATTTGATTATTATGAAACCTGGAGCCTCCACAACTGAACTGCTGGGGGGCATTTGGATCACTTATAGTCATTGCTTATCAATGAAGTTGGAGTTTTGTGGTGGTGTTTTTCTTGTTGGCTTTTTGGGGCTTTTAAAATTATTTCTTTAAGCCTTATGAAGGACAAGAAGTCTAAAATGTGCAACTGCCCTAATCTTTCAAAAAGTTTATTTGCATTTAAATCCCTTGCTTTGACACTCCTGCATATATATAGCCAAGCTTATTTACCTTCTTATCTCCATGTTTTTCATTAAATTATCATTAAGAAATCTAAGAGGAGTAAAAGTTCTAGGCCATTTGGATTCTGTTCCCAGAAAAAAATAAGTAGCAATGTGTTGCCCATTTCCCAGTAGCTTTTTCCTTGCTAGATGTTTGTATCTCTGTCACACTATTTGTTTTTTTCCTCTGTCTTTCCAGAAATAAAAACAAATACACCTGGTTTGGAAAAACTTGTGTATAAATACAGGAAAAGGGGATGCCCCTTGGCAGCTCATGAGGAAGGTCAGACTGAGGCTAAATAAACAGGATACTTTTCCCTCACACTCAAATAATGAATTCCTAAGTGTTTCATGCCTTAATCAAATTAAGGAATGAATTCTGTATTAATCCCTGAACACCCTAATTCCAGAAAGTCTCATTTCTCCTGGGGTTCTCACCAGTTCATCCAGCTCATGCACCACAAATCAAACCACTCTTCTTGGAAGTACTTTTCAGTGTTTTTACTCATGGCATTTAGGTTTCAAAATCTGACTGTTTCCTCAATTACCAAACCAATGTGAATCACAGTTTAAAAAAAAAAAAAAAAAAAAGTAATCTTCCCATCCTCTTGGTTGAAGCAGGGAGGAAGAAACTTTTTGTATGTGAGCTTTATCTTGACCCAGGGGTTTCTGGTTTTTGGCACACCTGTTGTGTCCACCTTTCCACTGAGGGGCAGGAAATGAGGGAGAGAGCAGCTGCCTCCTCAAACACACTGACTCTGACCAAAATGTCCCTCTTGGGGAATTCAGTTCCCTTAAACCAGGCTGATTCAGGAGCAGATTTTGCACTGAGTCAAACTTTTCTCTTCCAATTGGCTGCAAAGTCACAGCTGTGCTGCTGTTTCAGGTGTGTCCTGCAGTGCAGCCCACCTCTTGTGATCCACACTCCTTGCACTTTCCTTATTTTTTATTCCTTATTCTTTACTCCTTATTTATTCAGTGTGCTCAGGGAAACAATGGAATTCCAGCTCTGACAAGGCACAACTTTCATTACGAGTTTAGGCATATTCTCAGAACTACTCTGCACAAATTTTGGCCCATATCTTTAGCCAAATGTATCCAAATTTTTTTATTTTAGAAACATAAAATCACTAAGGTTGGAAAAGACCTCTAAGATCATTGAGTTCAACCTGTTTTGAGAAACAGAGGACGATAATTAAACAATAAAGTTATACTAAATGGCACCCCTGAAATTATGCACTATCTTTGGATTTTTTCCCCTCCTGAATTTATAAACTTCGTTTAATACTTAAGTACAGGGAATGCTGTATAAAATGGTTTTGTATATTTTTTACTGGATATTCAAAATCTACATGTGCATGTATAAAGGATATAAATATTAGTAGTACAAGGAAAGTCATATATAAGAAGGGGGAAAACAGATTTTAAGAAGATGTTTTTTGTTAAAAAAATTGCTCACTTTCCTCCTTTGAATGTGTTACATACACAGACATCCTGCACTCCACTTTCTGGTTTGATGCATTCTAAACCTCGAGGTCCTGAGAGCCTGAAAACTGGAAAACCAAATGATTTACTGACCTGATTTTAGTGTTCTTAGGTCAGTTCATCGTGTTCCTGGCTTTTCTCTGGCATTTCTGCGTAGATGTGCAGAGTTCAAATCTGTGACAAGCCCCATTTAATAACTTGCATCTGTCTGCCTTTGCTAGCCTAGAAAATTATTGCTCCAGTTTGGCTAATGACCTCCCTGTTCAAAGGACTCAAAACATCCTTAGTGTTTTGTTCATCACAATAAAGAGCAGCAGCACACTAAGCATGGTGTGTTGTTTTGAATTCTGGAGCCCACATTTCTGTCATGATCTATGTGAGGGCTGGCAACCCTCAAGAAGTTGCTTAGAAAACTGCAAGTCTCATGTTGGAGTCCAGCTAAATTAACCCTCACCTTTCATTAATCATTAGCTCTAGAAGCAGATTAAACTCTTGAAATGAGCAACATGGGGAAAAGACATTTGGAGATAGCAGGGGAAGATAGGAAGCATTGCTATCACATGCTTAATCATGGAGGATTTGGGAGAAAATATGGCAAGGAGATCACAGGCTGCACAATTGCAGGAAACAGAAATCCAAGAGGATCTTTGCCAGTGATTAGAACAAATGGGACTCATCCATCACTGCATTTCCCCCTGAATTTAAAGGCTTACACGTGCAGAGCTTAAACTACCTGGGGGTATCTTAGCTCCATTATCCTACTTAAGACAGAAAATTATGTTTTCCTGACTTGTTAATAGCTGTGACTTTCCTGTCTGTCTTGCTGGTCTGATAGAAAAAGTCCTGTGATCCAGGCAAAGCTTCAGAGGAACCACTACCTGCAAATGCAGTTGCTCCTCCTTCAGTTCAGTTCATCTGATTGCACTCTCAGGCTTTTTGGAGCATGTTTGTTTTATTTCTCTGCTTTGCCTCCTAAATCAAGAGCCTGGAAGCAGACACTGTTTTCCTTTTATGACATCTTGTGTTTTCCATGTTTCAGAGACAGGCAAACAGCTCAGGGCTGGAGAGTGCTGACACACAGCAATTGCTCAACAGGGACACTTTTGATGTGGAGGGAATTGGCTTTTTAAGGCTGTGGGAGAAAGACAGTGCAAATACCACTCGTGCTCGGTGGGATTTCTGGTGGTTGGACACCTCTTGGCCTCTGCTGACACCATCAAAGCTGCTGAGAACTGCAGTCACCTCCCAGAGAAACACAGACAGCTCCTGCCTCCCCTCACAGCATCTCCCGAGCTGGGGCTGAGCTCAGGAGAAGTTCCTTAAGGAAATGCTGGGCAGCCTCCTTATGCACATCAAACAACCTCTGTGACTCTAGAGGGGCTTTTTATTTTGTGGGCAGATGCTGAGATTCCTGGACAATTAAAGCAAAGAACATAAACCTTATATCCCCACCTAAATCAGCAAGGCTACCATGTGAAAATTCTCAAGAGTAGACACTTCTCAAATATTGCTGGGTTACATGAGCTTTGTCAGTCCAAACTCCTTTGGCTTCAACCACCACAAGCAGGCCCTATTCTGTAGTTACCATTGGTAAAAAAATTGTAGCTACAGAGAAGATACAAAAATAACATTGGGAAAGTAGAAATTTAAAATTCTAATGACTTTTGAGGCAAACCCTCACATGCAGTAATCAAATAGAGGTCAGAGTTTAATAATGCAGGACACCTTTGCAGATAGTGTCAGACACAGGCTTTCAAAAGTACATTAATTTGATTTTCCCTGTCTGACAGAGCACTTCTGCCTTTCTCTCCCTACCAGCTGAGGAAACATGAAAATGAGGGAAACTTAAAATCTGCTGTAAGCTGAAACACATCAACTGAAACAGTTGCAAACATGGTCTCACATCTTTTAGAGTCATAGTTTTAAATGATAATTTGTTCTGCCAGCTCCATTTATGAAAGGGATAGGATAAAACAGGTAGGGGACTGTGACTTAATGCAGTATCCTTACAGCACACTCTGAGAGAAATGAAAAAACACCAGAATCCTTCTGAATAATATTACTCCAAAGATCAGAATGAAAATGAGTGACATATGTATAAGTCAGATAAAAATCAATTATAAATGCAGGTAAAATTGATTTACATCATGGAAGGCTTATTAGTGATGCATACTTATTTTGAAACACCTGTAATTTTAAAAACTATCTCTTATTTTTCTAACTGTGAAACCTGTACGATTCCTTGATGTTTAACTTGGCCCCCTGAGTGTTCACACCGGGCTGTTGACGCAAACTCTTAAAATATTTAGAGTGGATTGTAAAAATAGGAATTAAAATTGTTCCTGGTAGGCCGCAGCTTCCTCCTGCACACTTCTATTGCTCCTCTGGCTTTGGCAGACCTGGGAGCTGTTAGCAGCAGTGAGGGATGTTCTGTGTTTAGAAGGGCATCCATTGTTTGCATGCAGGGTGAGGCCAGTCTGCAAAAGTGCTCATTAAATGGGAAAGGAAACCTTCACCTGCCAGGCAAAGGTAAAGGGATGGTGTTGGATTGCACCAATGGCTTTCATTTTAAGTTGGTTTTCAGTTGCATACCTCAGAAATGCACATTTTCCTTCTTTGATGTGCGAGGTATGGCTGTCAAATGTGCTTATTGTGTGCCCTGACAGCTGCAGGAATGGCTGAGCTCTGGATGAGCTTCCTACAGGAACACCCAGAGCTGTGAGGCAGGAAACCCTGGGGACTTCAGATGCAGCATTTCACTTCTGCAGGAGTGAAACCATCACAGAATGGAATCATGATTTGGGCTGGAAGGGGCCTTACAGCTCATCCAGTGCCACCCCCTGCCATGGGCAGGGACACCTTCCACTGTCCCAGGCTGCTCCAAGCCCTGTCCAACCTGGCCTTGGACACTTCCAGGGATCCAGGGGCAGCCACAGCTGCTCTGGGCACCCTGTGCCACAGCTTCCCCACCATCACATCCTCCTCAGAATTTGGAAGGGTCATGCCTTGACTTCTCAGACTTAAAACCCATGAGGTAAATGCTTCAACTAAAGAAAGACAACACCAGCTCTGGTTAGAAGTTGCTCCTTCCATCTTTCATTCCTCCACATGGACTAAGTAGTATCTGGCCTCCTGCCTTTAAAGACATCAAAATGTCCCAAATATATCTTTCAAAAGGTTTCAGGATCAAAGGCAAGTTAAATTCAATGTGGTTTAGTGCTTGTGAAACTCTGGAACATCTTTAGGGTTCACAAAGCTTGTTTAAACTTGCAAAATATTTTCTCTTTAATTAAACCCCATATTTCCCAGCCAGGGTGATTCAGTTTTATATTCAGCTGAAGTGAGAGAGTGCTGTGTGTTCACATAATCTAAAACACACACATCAGAATGGGACCAGAAAAGTGGTTGCTAAAAGTCTTCAGACATAAAACAGCAAATTTCTCATTAGCAAAGTAAAATAACATCTAAAAAGGCAGAACAAGACTCGAGTACTCTTGCAACAAAATCATGAAGCAGAAGTGTGATGTCATAAACTTGCTTTAATAAGCAGAGATGCCATTTAGGGTGCTGATGTTCAACCAGAGAAATTGTGAGAGAATTTTATAGACCCATATAAGTTCACACTGGCTGAAAGCCTCTCCTAAAAAGCACTGGGTCAACTTCTGGAATTTTTGTTTTTGGGAGGAGACAAATGAAGAAATTTCAGAGTAGAAAAAAAAAAAAAGAAAATGGAGGGATCAACTCCCAAAGCAAGGTAATGGCACACTTAACTTACACAGAACTGAACTGCAGCAATGTGATAAATTAAGAAAAAGGGATAACCTACTCAGATATTCTTACCCAGAGATTTGAGTAGTTGTGGCATCCTTTGGTGTGGTGCCCTCCAAGAACTGAAACAGCAGCTGCTCAAAGATATCCCAGCTGCACTTGAAAATTCCCACTTAGAGCATCCTTCCACGGACCTCACACTTGACTCTGCTGACTTGACAGCCCTCCCTTTTTGGGAAGAACAGAAACAGGGTGTGACAGGGTCTAATACCATTCAAGGCTAACTCTAGAGATAGAAAAGATATTCTAGAGATGACAACTAAACTGCTTTTATAAGGAAGAAAAATCCACCAGTAGTTGATAGTGACAGATTACTAACTTGAAAAACTCAGCTTAAGAGACAGAAAAATTCAAAGAGATGCCCAGTCACAAAAGCATGAATGGGAGAAACAACTGGGAAAGATTTGGGAGCATCCTATTATTTTATATCTATACTGAAAAAGTATTCCAAATCTGGTCAGATGGATTTGTATTCTTCAATAAGGTTCCGCTAAGAGAAAGACAAAAACCTTTTGCTGTTCTAGATCTGCTGCTACACATTTAAGCTGAAGCTGACCTTAAACCAGAGAAGGAAATAGAGCCAGGCAGAAATCTGCCATTCTGAGTGAAGATTTACTTTGGACAGTGCCCTGGGAAGTGTCATCAAGACTTTGCTGTTGGGTACTGTGGAGATTTAAAGCTTTTTGTTGGCTCAGCAGACCCCTGCCAGCTTTCAGCATTTCTTGTAGACCACATTGTATTCTTACCCTCACTCTGAAAACTGTGATTCTTTACTTTTTCATGGCTTTCAGAGTAGGGATTATCCTTAAAGATATGCAAACTCCACCTGGACTGATACTTGGAAACCTTTGCTTTGCTTCAACAGTGTCTGGGAATTCTCAAAGGTGCTCCTTTGTAAACAGAAGGAGGAACCATAGAGTAAAGTGGTAATATCTCTACTACTGGACTAAAGCAGTCTTTCCTCACCATCCTTCTATCTACTGCCAAACCACTAAGCTGTTCCCGTTTATTTTAAAAACTTATTTAGAAATCTGAATCTGGATAGGGATAGGAAAGTAAAGTCAACATGAGGTAAGGGAACAGCATTTCAGTTACTTAGCTTGCACTAGATTCACCCTTATTTGTTATTGCTAAATTAACTCTGGGCTGCAAAGAAGAGGAAAGCTATAATCAGTTGCTTTTAACTCAGGCTTAAAAATTGTGGCCAAAGTTTTTTAGTATTCTGGATTCCTTTGCCTAATTGCAATCCCACAGTGGCAACTGCACTTAGAGAAATCCAAAGAAGTTGTTTATAGGGCAAAACTTTCCTTCCATGGCAGTGAAAATAAAATTTTGAGATAGGTGGTTTTTACTTTTTTTTTTTTTTTTT